>KN895795.1:1600-14119 GCA_000934455.1 Apostichopus parvimensis
TAACTACAAAAACACAACTAATTGTATATTGCGAAGTTTACGTTTTCTACAAAAACATGGAAAAAATATTAAGCATTTAGTTAATCATGCCAAGTGGCCATAAACATGTGATTACAAGGTTTACTTTCATAAAGATGGCCATAGCTATGTAGGGGCCTTGATATAGTGCTATGCGTGTATGGTATGGACTATGCCTCTTGTATCATGGGGAATAGATTGTTTTGTTCATGCGGAGGAGTCAGTTGGCTTGAGGTGTGTTATACTTACCTAACTGTTACGGGGATATTTTACCTACCTTTCCTGAATATCTAAGATAATAATTCCCATAACTTTACCGATCCTTTACTGACTGACCTAATTAATTCTAGTCCATGAAACGTTCCTTGGAAACGTGCCAAAATATGTTAACAACCAGGTGTTAGACAGGGGATGAGCTGTCAGTTGTTTGGCAAGGTACCTGGGAAAATTCGCAGCACATGTAGCCTACCGTAGTATTTAAGTAGGGTTAAACACTGCAGTTGTAAATTGATGAACGTATAGTGCAAGCTATTCATTGTTAGGCAGTCTAGAAACGGGGCTTTGCCGAACGTTGTTTGTTTCATAATATCGGAAGTTTTGTAAGTTAAACTTTTTAAAGATTGTAAGACAGATCTCTTTTCATTTTATAACATAATATAGCTATTGTAACTTGTCATTTTAAAATTTTCATCAGTTTCGTGACAATTTAAATTCAAAAAGTTGTCAGTATTTTGCATCCTCAGCTGCGAATTTTTTATCGCCAGACACGCAAAAATACAAAATTTTTCTGAGGCGTTCGCCCCTTGAACCCCACAAGGGGTTCCACCCCTTGACCCCACCAGGGAACTAAGGCGGCCCCTGGACCCCACGCCATTATGCTCGCACGCTACGTGTAAGTCAAGGATATACTAACCATATCATTTTAAATGAGCTCAACAGAAGGTTGTTTGTTTGTGGAACTAATAAAAATTACCAAAAATTACATTGTTTCATCACTTCATGATCTCTCATTAGCAAAAAGGAAAAGGTAATTCCCCCAAACCAAGATAACAAAATCTATGGAAAGAGTAAGAACCAAAAGTTGTTGACTAAAATTTTAAAAGTTTGACAACATACAACAACTCCATAATCTCACACACAGTGATATGTGTGAGATAAAACTTAGGAAATAATTGCCCAACCATCCAACAAAACACAATAAATAATGAAAATAGTTCCATGCAAATAGTAAGCTGAGTATACTTCTTGGCCATCTGTTTTCTTCATGGAGAAGATTGTTGATGCTGGCAATGAGTTGATGAGTTGCAATATTGGAATCCCGCCACAACACAGTAAATGACAGTGCTGTACAGACTACAGAAGGGGGAAAATAGTAGCCATTGGCTACGAAATGAAAAAAAAGTTAGGGACAGCTTTTACAACTGGTATTATAACCAGTATCAGTGTAACGACTCCAACGTAAATAAAGTGTAAAGTGTATTGTATGGAAATATAATATTTGTTATTTCGTAATCTGATATTGAATAATATAATTTTATAGGAGAAATAAAATAATCCTGAATGTTTGCTTCCAGTGTTCAATGATTAACATCTGCCAGGGAACCCTTCTGATCGAACGTTGTTTCAAACGATCATACACAGTAAGTCAATGGCGCTTCTAGAACTCACAATGAGCAAAGGCTAATATTAATGTTTTCACTTTCCAGTTTTCATGTACGGTGAAATGGCCAAAGTGTTTTTTTTTGGTTTTATATTTAGTCAAGACAATAGAATATTTCTTATCAATCGTTAAACATGGATAACAGGAGGATTTGTTAGATGCAAGAAGTGAAGTGAAAATATAAAATAATTACGTCGTCCCCCTAAGCTTATCACGGTTATACTGTATGATGTTAACTGCCAAATCTGGATAGTATATCGAACAGCACAAGTGCAAACTAGCGTGAGAGACTTGTGATACCGTTACACGGTAGATTAGTGCACCTTTCCCAGTTTTGAATCGAATAATCTACATTCTTCTCCTGTTGTGGTTGTGGTGAATCAAAAGCGCGAACAAGCGGAAAAATACAATCCTTTATGTGGAACGTAATAATCGGTTCCACATAATCGGTAACGCAATGGAGTTTGCCAATGCCGATTATTTACCGATTGTCTGATAATCGGCCCGATGCAGATTATCTAACTGATTATCTAAAATAGGCTCTTGCCACTGGTCAGCTGGCACTGCTATTACATTACATGTTTATAGTAGCAAGTGAACTGGCTGGTGACTAAGTTAACTAACACAAAAGGAAACGATGGAAGGCTTGTTCTAGTACTGGAGTAAAGATGAAAAAAAAGGCGCCTTATGCACCACACCTTTTATCAGAGATAATCTTATTTTTGATTCCTTGCCTGAAGGCTCAAGGAATCTATGCGATGGTGATTGCATGTGTGTGTGTATGTTATGCTCTTGGCTCGTAGACACGATAACTCAACAATGGCAAGTTGGATTGAAGTCATTCTTGGTAGATAGCGGGTACATGGTGATATATGATTAAGTTGATATTATGCATATTTATTATGGGGTGGGGCTTAAGTTGATTTTCACTAATATAGCTTGTAAACACGATAACTCAACAATGGCAAGTTGGATTGGAGTCATACTTGGTACATAGATGCGCCATACTGAGTAGAAGAACCCTATTGATTTTGGTGCTCATCTCATGAATAATAATGAGGTCACGGGTCAAACGTAAATATCTTCAAATGCTAATAACTCCACAACCAAAACTCAGAATTTATTTATACTTGGTATTAATATGTTGGTAGATAGCGGGTATAGGTGATATATTTTCAAGTTGATATTATGCATATTTATGAGGGGGCGGGGCTTAAGTTTATTTTCACTAAAATAGCTTGTAAACATAGTAACTTAACAACGAGAGGTTGGATTGAAGTCATACTTCATACTATATATGTGCCATTGTGAGTAGAAGAACCCTATTGAGTTTGGTACTCATCTCATCAATGATAATGAGGTCACAGGGTGAAACGTAAACATCTTCAAATGCTAATAACTTCGCAACGAAAAGTCAGAATTTATTAATACTTAATATTACTATGTTGGCAGATAGCTGATACATGGTGATATATGTTCAAGTTGATATTATGCATATTTATAAGTTTATTTTCACTAAAATAGCTTGTAAACACGGTAAATGAACAATGACAAGTTGGATTGAAGTCATACTTGGTACATATATGCACCATAGTGATTAGAAGAGCCCTTTTGATTTTGGTGCTCATCTCCAGAATATTAATGAGGTCACAGGGTCAATTGTAAACATTTACAGAACTGAATCATACTTTGTGTGAAGGTGTTCGTAGATAGCCGGTAAATGATAATGTTTGTTTAATGTGATATTACGCACATTTATTAGGGGGCAGGGCTTGAGTTGATTTTTGCTAAAAAATAGCTTGTAAGCATGGTAAGTTAACGTATTTAGTAGGTAGGTTCACAGTCAGTGAAAGAACCTTGCTGATCAATTTCATCAACAATGACGAAAGCTTGGGATTATAATCTCATATGGCAAGGAATCATAATATGCCCACTGGCTTTCTGGTGCTTTTTGGAGAAACTTAAATCAACAATTTATGACATTGTTTCTTTTCAGATATTGTGGACTCAAGCTGGGCTTTTACAAGATGATAAAGGAAGTGCTAAATTTACTGGATGGTATCGGCCGTACGGAATACCTGGAGAGCATTTCATGACGCCTTTTACCTGAAAATGAATTTGTCATTGGGCAGCACAGATCCTAACATACTGGTGCATCTTATTAATCTTGTTTTCCCTGTATTTCGCCCAAAGCTAGATTGCATAACTTTTTTTTTCCACAAGGAGAATAGGGATCCTTTAGCAAGACATGTAAATGTAAACTGAACTTCCTGCTTTTGATCTAAACTGATGTAGAAAGAGCTCCATGTTTTAATAATATACAGAGGAGTATGCATACTCTTGATAGTTGATGTCTAGATGTCTGCTGTAGCAGTCTGGAGACTGGAGAAGTAATTAAAATTTGAAGAAATGGAGATGTGTCACAAATATAGAGCAAGGAGACTGAAGTACACATTCAGACCAGCAAAGCTTCAGATGTCCTGGAAAGGATGAGTCATTGTGGATGAACACATCACACCTAGTAGTTGTGTTGGATGCTCTTGTAAATGACAGGAATTTCTACAGAGGGATGTAAGGTAGAGTGACAAAGGTAGGTACACGCTGATAAACGCAGACTGTACAATAACAATAAAGCAAGGTAGACCAAACATAAGGGAACAAGCAGTGGACACTGTACATGTCTGTATTGACTTTTTATTTGACTAACTGTACAACCTTTGCCATTTTTCCAGGACAACCATAAAAGTTAGAAAGAGAAAGTAGCAAAGGAGTCGTGACTTATAATTTTAAATAGTGTTGATGAATATGTTTCAAACTCATGCTGTCAATTTGATGGAGTGAATGCTTGCATAAGATGTTTAATACTTAAGATGTGTTGATAATCACATTAGAAACCTCACATACATACATACACCTGCTTTCCTGCAGAAGTGAAATGGGCATCCAGAAGAATCACTAAATGTCAATCTCTTTATATATTTATGGCAAGTCCTGGTGCAAATGAAGTTAATCTCATATGAGATAACTAATCCATGGAATTGTTCACCACACTGTAAGCAACCCAGATATAAATCCAACGCTAGCATGGCATGGAGATAAAAGTCTGTAAGATATCGTACTTAATTGTTTGTTATTCTGTTGACTTGCCCAGAAAGTCCTGAGATCAATGATGGTTGTGGATGCCCTCGCCTCTGGTTTGAAACCTGTATCCCTATTACAAAGAGCACACAGTCCACAATAAGAGGGCAATCCTACATCAGCTGTTACTCAGATGACACAAGCTGTGCTACACATACAGGTCACATAAAAGTTAAAGAGCTAAAATTGCAAAGAAAGCCAAAATAGGGAAGAAAGGGGATGCAAAATCTAAACCAGTACCAACTGCTGTGTTGTGGTCATCACACAGTGGACCAAATTCAGGAAGTAACAGAGACAGTGTCAGAGAAACGAGACTGACTTACACATTGAGACCAGTAAAGCTTCACAGTCATTGGAGTTTTATGTTGATGCAGACACCCAGAAGGAGTTGTGTCGGTAGCTCTTGTTAATGAAAGTATGTGTAATTGTCCCTAATTCAGAATTGTGCTCATCATTTAATGCAAAATCTATTTACATTGCTCCTCAACAGAAACAATGTCTAATCCGAAAAATCCAACTAACAGAAAATGGTGAAGTGATTATGAAACCATCTGCAGCAGCAGCAGAAGATGCTTAAAAGAGGTATTAAGGATGCCCGACTACAGTACAGTACCTGTCCCTATAATCAAGTCCCCAGAGGAGGTGAAAGAGATGGAAGTCATTCATAGAGCTGGAATAGTGGAGCATGATGGCACAACACTCCTGGGCCACTTCAAGCATCAGAGAGGTCAATACTAGGCAAAACCATTGAATGGGTACTTGAGAATTATATCAGGTATGCCTTGCACCTATGGAGGAAACAAGAAGTATCTGGGTCCTGAGAAGACTGAGCTGGAGGCAACGAGGGCAGCTGCAAACATTGATGCATTTGTGAAATATACATCATCTTTTGAAAGTTGCAGAACAACACATGAGATAATTCTTGCAGGCAAGCAGGCATACCTCAAGGCTACTGAGACAGGGGACCACAGATTTAGACTGCTTGGCTTTGACAGGTTTTACAAGATGATGTGCAATGATATCATGAGCTCCGACATATTAAGTACCGTAAATGGATCAGACAGCAAATGTACAGTTCATGGACAATCCATGTTTAGATTAGTCCGAGTTGGCAAGCAATTGTTAGCCCATCCCAGGAGAGATGGATGAAAGCAGAAATGAGGTTTAGACTCCTTCCAGGTACTGTGGATTCAGCTGTCAAAGTAGCAAGCTTCTCTGTAGAGAACACCACTACCTAGAGGGCTTCAAGCACGCATTTATCAGAACTTTCAAAACCTGACGAGTTCTGGTTGCATCCTATACTTATATGGGGCCCGGAGGTAACTTGTCTTCATTTGCTTGGGTCCGGTCTATGTAGGGACTTGTGGAGGATACACAGGCCTTCCAAATACAGGACAGTACTACAGACTAGCCAGCACTCTGCAATGTAAGAAGTGCAAATGCTCGCCATTGGCACGTGACCAACCAGGATACTTGAAATTACTGCCACAGACCCTGCAGAACATTTTCCCTGCCCTGATGACCTATATAAAAGCTGTTTGCAAATGTGACCAGCTATGGAGGTCTGGCTGTTCTCCTACAGATGTATGCAAAGAAATATAAGAACTTAATCAGCTGAGGTACAAGAGGGCCCATACATAGTATTTACATATTGTACTTACTGTTTGTGCAGAAAGCTACAGCTCAGTTTACTTTGGACAAGGCAGTGGGTCTCCATTTGGAGATTATGACCTATCTGAGCAGACTATGATTCAGAAGCCTGGGTGGACAAATGGTGTGGTGTTGCCTCACAATGGTCAACAAGACGTCACAAGCAGCCATCAACAAGTCACATTCTAACTTCAGGCAGTGACCCAAGTGCTGGCGTGGAAGGTGTTAGCTGCCAAAGTTGTGGGGCCAGACACAGTGCCTGCAGACAGAACTATTAGGAAGACATAGTCGTATTGCTTGATAGCTTCCACTACCCTCTGTCAGATTTCCAAAGCATGCACCTCATCAACCCACCCTGCATATGGTTCATGAGGTTATTCTCAAGTATTTTCTTCATTGTAGACCCCAAGGATATGGAGAACCATAGAAGAGCCATGTCTGTCATTGGAGCCAAGGGGGACCCATCAAAGCAAGAAATTAGAAAACATTGCAGGTGAGCTTCATTGCTGTACTTAGTTGTCCGTTGTAGAACAACTGAAACTAAATTTCCACTGTTATCAGGTCTAGTGTATTGAAGACTGAGGAACCTAATCAGAAAACATGATATCACTTCACTGCCTTATCACCTCCAATTCCAAATCCTTTCTCCAATGCTTGGTGGCAAAATAAATCCAGTTCAAACAGTTATGTTCATACCTTGCATGTTGTTAATACTAAAATGATTGAATGAACAGCAATATATGAATAGAGCAATCAGTCATACTTTGATTTCATTGCACTGCACACATTGGTTGACAATTGTATTAATACTGATGGAAATGAATTATTTATTGATATAAAAAACAAACATTTAGTGAAGACTCTTCACAGAAAACATTGACAGGAACCTCACTATAAACCTGTACTTCTTCATCAACTTCAAAACAGTCTTTGTTTCTTAATTTGTTGTTGTTTCAGTGTCCGTCCAGAACTATTATCCACAAGAACTGGAGAAGAGACACCCTGAAAAGGATGAGAAATTGGAAGTTTAGAAGGAGTTGGGGATTTCTACAGAGGTATGTCTAGAGACATCGGTCGGTACATGCTGATGAACAAATACTCTACAAAAACGTATGAAAGGTTGTTAAGTAAGTAAGTAAAACTTAATTGCTCCATAAAATCTGAAAATTCGATACTCGCACATTATAAGAAATACAAAAATATATATTTATAAGTATATTCATATTAACAATTAATAACTAAAGAAATAACTAAAGATCAAGTTAAATAGTTAAAGTCAGAGAGCCTACCCATCCAAGGACTAGGCAACCACCTAACGACTCAAATTGCTGTTGTAAAGTTTTATTGCACGAGGGATAAATGAATGGCTGGGCCGGTTGGTCTTCAGTTGAGGAAGTCTTAGTCTACCAATGCCCCTATCCATTAATCTATCATGGAGTTGAACATGAAATGGGTGACTACAGTCGTCCCAAACGGAGTTGAGCTTGGACTGTAGGAGACACTGGTAGACAAAATCAACAGCAGACTGAGACCCCCCTACTAATATTTTAGCTTTTTTAATGGTGTTGTCAACAGGATCCCTTTCTGTCTTACTAAAGTTACCACCCCAACAAATAAGGCAGTATCTCCAAACTCCACAGATGGTAGCATTATAGAACATATCTAAAATTTCCGTACGCACATTGAAATGTGACATTTTTCTCAGACAATATAATCTCGAATTCAACTTTCTAACCAGGACGTCAACATGATCCGTCCAAGTCAATTTATCGTTGAAAACCACTCCCAGATATTTATAGGTAGACACACGTTCTACCTCATTCTCTTTAATAATTACAGAAGGTGGTGGAATAACATTATGTCTAAAGTCGATGACCATTTCTTTTGTTTTCGAGACATTTAATTGTACAAAGTTTGAGTCACAGTAGTCCACGAATGATTGCATATGGCGGAGGTATGCCCTATCATCATTTCCATAAATGAGTCCAGCCGGGGTATCATCGGCAAACTTGATGAGAGGGCATCTCTCCGACAGAGATCTGCAATCAGACGTGTATAATGAGAAAAGAAAAGGAGCCAGGACAGTCCCTTGAGGGGCCCCTGTATTGGACAGTCCCTTGAGGGGCCCCTGTATTGGACAGTCCCTTGAGGGGCCCCTGTATTGGACATAATAGTATCTGAACAGCAGGTGGGACTAAGTTTCACAAATTGTGTACGGTTTTAAGATACATCATAATCCATTTAATTTAACCATCGGTGATGTCCATTTTTAAGAGTTTAGATACTAAATTATGGGGTTGAATAGTATTAAAGGCAGAGGAAAAATCGAAAAACATGACCCGTGCAGAATTACCAGAATGTTCTAAGTGAGAGTATAGCCTGTCAAGGATCACAAGGATGGCATCTTCACAGCTGCGACCAGAATTGTATGCAAATTGTAAAGGGTCTAGAAAAGGAGCTACTAAAGGTTTAAATGTTTTAAAAATATACGCTCATATACCTTCATTGGTATGGACATGAGTGCTACAGGGCGCAAGTCATTCATACATGATATTACTGATATTTTAGGAATAGGTATAACACATGATTGTTTCCATATAGAAGCAATATGTCCAAACTTAAAAGACCGATTGTATGTAATAGTGAAAATATTAGCCAGTTCTATTGCACAATGTTTTAATACCCGTGATGAGAGATGATCAAGCCCGGCAGCCTTTGATGAATGTAACTTAGAAAACTGACGACGCACGTCGTTCTCAGTCACCACTAGGTTGCAGTTAAATTCAGTAAGCAGTCCTTGCAGATTAATATGCTCAGTCGAAAAATCATGATTGTCAAAACGGTTATAAAAATAATTCAGTTCATTTGCATAATCGACTGTAGCAGCAGGTAGTTGGCCAGAGTTGGTTTTATTTGTGTATCTGCTCAGCAGGGGCATCCCTTCCCAGACATGCTTCATGTTGTTGTCGGTGAAATATCCTTCGATTTTGTCACGATAAGCGGCCTTCTCTTCCTTGATTACCCGTTTAAGTCCTTTCTTATTATTGATGACATCTTTGACTCTTTTTGTGATCCATGGTTTATTGTTAGGAAAGATTTTAATCTTCTTTGTAGGAATAGTTCTCTCCACGCAAAAGTTAATATAATCGCTTATTGTATATTTTCATCTATGTCTCTGCTGGCCTCCACGAACATGTCCCAATCTGTACATTGTAGTTCAGCTCGGAGATGATCCAAAGCATCATCATTCCACTGTTGAATGAGAAAACATAAGGGTAGTAAGTGTAGTATGATATATGTAGTATGATATATGTTCAATTAAGGGTTAAATAAGATATATTTTATGTGGAAACATATATCATGTAATACTAGTGTGCGCAGGGTCAGAATTAAAAAAAAATTAAGGGGGGCTATTTGTGACTATAAAAGAGCCCCTGAGAATGCCTGTGCAGGGGCTCCTTTTTTGTTTGCGAGGGCCATTTTATAGTAATATATTAAATAACATTGTAACTACTGTACCTGTAAACTGCATTCTAAAAGAACACAATTAACCCAATTGATCAAAACTTTCAGTTTGTATTTAAAAACTTGCTTAGGCATGTACTATACAGTAGGTTGGTATGCGTGAGTCCTAAGCCTATGCAGTACCTTCCTGCAACTTTGAGCTGCTACTCGATTAGTACATTTTCCCAATTACTTATCTTGTGTTTTAGCAGCAGAATGGGACACGCAATAAGGCACTATTACTCCATAACACTGCTTAAATCAAAGGGATCTTTCACTCAATGAAACTCTAAGGTTGACAAAGCATCTATCTTCTTAAAACTGTTTGCAGCAAATCATGCGGCAACCTTGTCTCAAAACTCCTTAAAATGTTCTAATTTTTCGAATAATGACCGATGGCATGTAGAACATGCAACAAGAAATACTAAAGGATGTGTTTGGCCACCTTAAATGTATTGGTATTCTGACACGAAACAATTTTTTCTTCGTGTTTTTGTGTTAACAAACCTAATATTATCCTACCGTTGTTAGTGTATGACACAGTGAAGCCTAACCAACTCGGCCCCATGTTTTTTTGTCGAAAATGTTTTACCAAAATGACAGACAATCGTATACTGTGGTTTTGATTTTCTACATCAATTCTAAAGGGTTCGTGGTCATTAACTTATGAACTTTAATATCTTGGAATAAAGTGGTTACAACCTGCAAAAGTTTTATTTATTGCAGTAATTAATGCTCTCATAATTTAATATCAGATGGGGATATTGACATGTTTATTGTTAGTCTACCTTTGCCGCTAGTACTATAGCTGTATAGGGGTTGCCTGCGTCTACTCAAGCCATAATGATGTTCACTAAACTTTTTTGATTGGTTAATATATGAACACAACATTTTATGAATGCCTTTAAAACACATTACGTACTTCGTAAGCTCAAACTGTTCCCTGTAATAAGTAGAACTTAAATTTTGGCTGTTTGTTTACAAATGCTCCGTGAAGTTTGTGAACAACCTCCACACATGAAAAGTCCCTTTACATAATACATGTGCAGATAGCGAACCATTTTACACTCTTAACTCCCATTGGGATTGGTCATTGACAAAAATCAGTTTACAACTTAAACTTGCTTCGAGTCGGTATGTAGTGTTTATGTGGGAGGTGGAATGTACGCTGTTTCGCAGAATATTTCATTGCTGTCTTTCAGTGTCATGGCTTCACAGTACGTACAGTATGAAGCTGTGACGTGGGTCTTGTATCAACCACGTTCAGTACTATGTATATTATTGGGCTATACTATGACCCAGCCTAAGTCTATGGTGTTCATAAACAAAGAATTTGGGATTCACAGAACTGGAGTTGTCATAAGAAGGAAAACTTGCGGCAAACAAATTATTTATATCGTATTTTTAAGAATCTTGGTTAAGTAAGTAAAGGTAAAATAAGCGTTAACAAGTGAAGAACTATGTCAATCTGAAGTAATTATTCACAGACCCCTTTGAAATTACCGGGGCCACTTTTCTTATATTTTAGAAAACTTTTCGCCCTCGCATTTGTGCTTTCGAGGGCTTTTTTAGCACTCACGAGTGCGAATTGCCCTGCGCCCCCGTGTATTTTCCAACGCTGAGTGTACGAATATATGTTGATACACAGTGTAACTCATAAATGTGCTCAATTCGACGGCACAAATTCTTAAGTTGGAATGTTACATAGAAGATTAGCAGGGCATTGGTCATCTTTCTCTTGATCTTTTCAGTTTAATACATATAGCCTCAACAAGTGGGCTGGCATCAGCCGATGTGGCTGGCCCAGAATTTCCACCTACTACCTAATTATCAAGATATTGCATATTTTATGCTGTAAAATAATCCAGGTTATTCTGTTACTTGATCCTCACTTCTGAGACTATACCTGTGCCTTGTATAATGGTTTGTCTGTGAGATGTTGCTGGCTTCTTCTGCATGAATTGTCCAGTATGATGGGCATCGTCCTGTACAATACTCGTGACTCCTAAAATGCACCAGGGAGCCTCTTCCACAGGTGTATTATGGTGGAGTGGAGTTAACTGGTGATAGGAAGCACTGCTGGCATCTGGCTGGGCACTAGATCCCCCAGTACTGGAACTGACTTGGTTTCTTCCACATTAATCTACTAAAGAAAAAATCCATTGAAATATATTATTTAATTTAAGTAATTGATCATAATGGATGTCCTGCAATGAATAAATAAACAAGTACTCCTCACCTTTAAGAGGACTGGAGGTGTGTTGATGTGAAGTCCCTGGTGGTTCATGCTGCTGACCGTCGAAAGAAGAGTAGATGGTCGGTCGTCCTCTCCAGGTTGCTCTTCATCCAGGGCATCTGTCAGGTCTTCTGGTCATCTGGGTTAAGCTTGGCAGATTTACAGTTCTTTCCTGTTTGGCTGTAAAGGTACTCAATGCCAATCTTCTCCAGGTTGCTCTTCAAAGCCTTCATAATCTTGAGGGCATCTGTCAGGTCTTCTGGTCATCTGGGTTAAGCTTGGCAGATTTACAATTCTTCCCTGTTTGGCTGTA
>KN895799.1:6768-17994 GCA_000934455.1 Apostichopus parvimensis
TATATTAGAATGGAATGTGATAACATTCGCTAAATTGTATGTTGTTTCTGCTCAACATATCGTGATGTGTAACTTAGTTATCAGATTACGCCAATCCATGTTTGAACAAAATTAGCCGACGATGCACTAGTACAGCTTGTGACCAAATGTAATAGTTTATCATACTGCAATGTACAAATGTTGTACTGTTGCAAAACCTTGTCAATTTGTTGGCCTTTTTCTTGTTAGCCTATTTTTTGATGGGGTTAAGAATACGGCATATTTGCAACGAAAAGTTTAAGAAACCTGAGCCAGTCTTTCTAAACAAAGCCCTCAATGTGACATTGGACACATGATGATACGTAATCCTCAGTCACCTTTCTATCTTATGTGTAATCATATTTTTATACCCTTCTGCAGGTTTTTTGAAACTGTTAAGGCAATTAGGACTCGAACGACAAGAACCGATATCTTTGATGGAGGCAATGGAAGTGAAACAATGTCATGTACATGACGTCGGGCATGCTGGAATCCTTGATAAGTTTATATCCAAAATCACATGTTACGACCATCGTGTACATCACAGAAGGTTTCAATTACCGGGATCTAACAGGAGTCTTAGAGTAAGCAATATTCAAAAAGAGGTCACTAAACATTGGGCAGATTCCGACTCTGATGAAAGCGAAACAACAGATGATCATTCTCAATGTAACAGTGTTAGTTCTCGGGACATACTTTATGCAATATTAATTTGTCTAGATCCATTTTTATTGCAAGATGTTTTGATGAAAATGTCTGCTTGTCAATTGGCTGTACCCGTTCTTATGCCTCATGTGTTGGATGATTGTGTTGACTTTCGCTTATGGTGTCTGCGTAAAATATCAAAATCTTGGTATGACAAGGAAAGCAAAGCAATACAAACAGCAAATATAGTAAATTACAGCTTGTTAGCAGTCACCGCTTTGAAATTTGGGGCAGTAAATCAGTCAAAATCTAGTGTCCTCAACAAAATGTTTGGTATTTCACAAGATATTGACGAGCACGCGTATTTCGATTCTTTTGAACAAGATCCATCCCAATCGATATGGTCAAAAGGCATTTTGGAATGTGCGTGGTTTTTGCCTGAGAATAGATGTCAGTCATATGATCCGTTGAACGCAACATCTCGATCCACACAATACAAGTTTGAAGAAGCGCTTGCATTGCTAAATCTCCGGGGTGATGCGCAGGAATTCAATTCTCAAATGAAATTTGCTGTAGACAACTCGTTTGTCACAATAGTGTTTATTGATTCAAATAGCAAGAAAAAATACATCGAGGAGATCGATGAAATCATGAAAACTTCTCACGTGATACTTATTCTCTGTACATCCTCTCAATCCAAAGAAAAAAAGAGGACTTCAAGGGAAGTAAAGATGCATGCCACGATGACTATCATTAATGCTACCGGACTTGCTGCTGTTGAAATTGCCGATTTGATTACAGAAACGATAGCTCAATTAATAAAAGATAAAAAAAAGAGTTTGAAAAGGTGCTGCTTGGCCGAATCAACAGAGATATGTCGAAAACTCTCTATTAGGGTAGATGAAGATGTACCCGAATGTAAGGAAGCAAGGAAAAGAGCAGAAGAGATTGTTTATCTCTTAGATTCAGACACATACGAAAAAGATAAAACATTTCCTATTCAGACTTGTTGGAGTTCGTTAATGAATGAATCACCACTTGATGGACAGGGAAATGCTGACATCCATTGCGATACAGAGTCAGCCACTGATCTGGATATTGAGCACCAGCGTGCAATGATTGATGAGAAAGATATGAAAGTAAGAACATCACAGTTGCATACAGAACTTTCTGATCCTATCAAAAAATTCTATGAAGGATGTTTTTACGAAAAAACAAAAAGGCAATACTTTCTCGAATGGCTTCAAATGCTTCTGAACAATTTGTCCATGAAGACATTACAGCCACTGTTTGCTCAGCTGAAGGTCAACTCAGCTGATATAAGAAGTCTGTCATCTAAGATAAATACATTAAACATCCAATTTGAACATCCTCAACCAGGCAAGGCACGCGACGAGCTACAGAGTATGTTAGAGGATTATAAATTAAGGGAGACCGAATTAATAACTGAGAAAAGCAAAACGATTGACAAATTCGACGACTGTGTGGGCTTAGAACACTTTATGAGAGAATTGTCTCAACTATTTGAAGCTTACTACGTTTCAAAAGATATCACATTTCAGCAAAACATAGCGTATAATTCTCTACCCTCTTTCGCTGCATCTATGCTGCTAAGCGGACTTCCAATTGAAATACTAGACGGAGACTCCAAATTTGTCCCTATAATGTGGGTAAAGGAAATACTTCAATCAGTGATCAAGATGCTCGATGAAGATGCCCGTCTTTATGTGATATCTGTTTTAGGGATTCAAAGTAGTGGTAAGTCTACCTTGATGAACAGTTTGTTTGGTGTACGATTTGCTGTCAGTGCAGGGCGATGCACTCGTGGGGCATTCTTACAATTGCTACCTGTGGCAAGGCCTTTGAGGGACGTCCTTAAATGCGATTTCATTGCAATAGTTGACACAGAAGGACTGCGAGCACCCGAAAAACGAGAAGTTAAAAAATCAACAACACAGGATAACGAACTAGCAACATTTGCACTGTGTATTTCAGATCTCACCCTTATAAATATTGGAGGGCAAACAATGGGAGAAGATATGACAAATGTACTACAAATAGCTGCGCATGCATTCATTAGAATGAAGGAAGTTAACCTCAATGCTGAATGCCGTATTATACAACAATTTGTCGCGGATGTAACTGCGGAGGAACAAAATGAAGCCGCGATGCAAAGCATTATCTCCACACTTAATGAAGCGATAAGTGAAGCAGCAAAGACGGAAGGAAAATCGCACCTGTACCGGCAGTTCTCAGACGTTTTTGTTGTGCAAAACTATGAAAAAGAATCTGATAATGTTCAATATATTCCAAGTTTGTGGCGTGGACATATGGGTGCTCCAAATTATCAATATGGTGTAAGTGTGCAAAGGTTGAAATCAAATATTCTTCAATGCATTCAACGAAGCGACACATCTGGAAAGATTTCGGATTTTATTTCACGAATGTCAGATGTATGGAATGCGATAGGAAAGGAGGACTTTGTATTCAGCTTTCAAAATACAAAGGAAGCTTTATTATATGAACGTTTTATGTCTGTGTACAAAAATTCTATAACACCAATTCGAACGGGGGTCATAGGGATGCAATTAGAAGCACGCCAAAATATTGAAAATGCTGAAAGTGAAGCAACGCCAACCGTTCTGAAAGACAGTGTACACGAAATAGAGAGTTACTTGGGCGAACAGTGCGGAAAAACTCTTCATAAAATTGGCAAGTTAATCAAAGAGGAGAAATATGAAAGTGTTCAGAAACATGAAGTATATTTTAAAATGGACTTGGAAACCAAAACAAGTCTCATGCTTACAAATGCCATCGCGGAATTACATCAAGTGGCTCAACGCCATAAAGAAAAAAGTGAAAAGTCGTTCATTGTTAATCGCTTATATCATGAACTTTGCGAAAGCATGACCACTGTTGCCGAACAGTTACGATTGCAAATTCCTGCAAGCGAGCAACAGGGGAGACAAAACGAAAATATCGATCATTTTATTGATAAGGCATTTGAGAATTTTTGGTCACCCTCATACGAGCAGATCCTCCACGATTATCCTCTCACTTCATTAAAAGATACCCTACGACAAAATGAACGATCACTCAAAACCTCCATTGCATCAGAAACACAAAACACTTCACTCATGATAAGAAGCTATTCGCCAAAACCATTAGAGTTCTATTCTGTTTCGTCTAATGTTGTATTCGATGATTTGGCTGCTCTAAATCGGTTTAAGCTAACATTGAATACTGTTGATCCTCATCTTCAAACACAATTTCAACAATTAGCAAGAAACATTGAACGACTAGCAAAAGAAAACTTGAATTTCCAACAGAATGCTTCAAAGTCAGTGAACATGATAGTTCAATTCTTAAATTCAGCAAACATTACAATGGGGCAAAGGAATATTGTTCTATACATATGTTCCAGATTTGTAGATGTTGCACAAAGAGAACACTGCAAGAAAGAATCAGAGATGATTGCGCAATATGATGATACAGGGAATAAAATATTCCCTTCAAATGTTGTTCCCATTACCCGACTTGAATCAACTTTCTGTAAAATTGCTAATTCAATCCTCAAATTGAATTCCGAAACAATTCAAATGTTGCTTAGGAGTGGAGAGACACATGAAAAGAAGCAGAATTGGTTCAGGAGATTGTATGACTCCCAAAGGTGCAGAAATTCGAATGACTTATGGAAGGAATCCTTAGAAAAAGCACTTAGAACGTTCTTTGAAAGTTTAAAAGAAGACACCGACGAATGTCTTTGTACGAAGGAAAATATAGTACGCTATTTTCGGTGCATAGAAGAGAATGTGAAGGAAACGGTTACATCAGTCAAATCACATGCAATTGCACTCGCGTTGGGTCAGGGAATAGCACAATTCAGCATATATATCCATGACTACATTAACCAAATAGTTAATCAAGTAGATTATCGCATGCAATTTGCAGAACCTTTAGACTATCCAGACTTACGAAGTAAACTATATGAAATGAACAAACTCGTCAAAACATTTGTCACTGATCAACAACTCTTCAACATGTCTTCTAGTGTTGGACAAACCTTTTATCAAGAACTTTACAAAGTGGCTAAAAAGTACAGTAATTTGCCACAGTCATTGTATGTTTTACAGTTACTAGATACTAACTTTTTACGTGATTTGCCACCTGTCTCAATGAAAGCATCTAATGTTATTCACAACAAAGTCAATAATGTGAAGAAAAACTTGTTAGCTCAAAATTTAGCATCGTTTTCACCTGACAGAGTGCTGACACAACTTACTGGTATAATTTATCAGGAAAATGAGAAAACTGATGCTGTTTTATTTTCAAATGATGTAAAGCTTGCTATTGTATTCCATGTTGCAGCTTGGATATTGCCTATTACAGCAGTCGAACAGCATCAGCTTGAAAAGAGCAAAAACGTGGCATTATTAATTAATGAAGAAAAAGAAACCCTTCGTAAGTTTTTCCGTAGTGTTTGCATTAAACATAAGGAACAAATAGTGGCACAGGCTTTTTGCAATATCGTTAAGAGTGCGATCAAAGAAGGTGCAGCTGCGCGCGTTTTTCCAATTCTTTATAGCAGCATAAAAAAGGACCAAATCGAGTTTTCCAAAAAGAGGGTATTCATCGGACATGTGTTAATAGATTTTTGTAAAAATCAGAACAGAGAAGGGTTCACCGATTTCTTACGGAATTTTGAAAACGTTGGTTTAAGTTGGACTCTTCGGCGAATTGCGATTGTTTGCAACAACCACCGCAGCAAACTGCTGCACACAACGTATCAGCAATGCATAGAAATCTCTATAATGGAAATCCTTAACGTAGTAAAAAAAACACAAACCAAATTTCAGAGTCAAGAACCAACTTTTACCAACTGGCTGTCTACGTTTGTCAAAACACTTAAAAAGAAAGCGCGATTGACTTGCAAAACAGTTGATATTGAAAACATGAAAAAGTTCCAAATTGTCGAAAGTTTCTCATCGTTTACTAAAGAATGTAAAAAGATAATCTCAAAAGCTGCTCCAGAAATTATTCAATCTTTAGAACTTCCTACTCCAGGTAATGTAGACGAAACAATATCGTGGCTGTTGGAAGCTCCTTTTATGCTTCACGTCTCACTTTTTGAGGAAATAAAAGGTTGCAAAGAGCAATGTCCATTTTGCGGAGCTGTATGTGACAAGGACATGTCTGCCCACGAAAAACATTCAGCAGCGCTTCACTACCCTCAAGGTATTAATGGGTGGTGTGACCTAAGTACGGAGAAACTAGTTACGGGGATATGTACTTCCTTAGTGGATTCGAACTGCGAGTATGAAACTAAATCTTCGAACAATGATAACCCAGAATATCGACCATACAGAGATTACGAAATCGATTATCCAGACTGGTACATTCGTGGTGCTTTTGGCAGCGAGCCTACCAAGTTCTGGAAGTTCATCTTTGCACAACTAAATGAGACACTTGCGGAGAGACACGACTGCGAGAAAGGTGATGTGCCACAGGCGTGGAACGAAATAACAATAGAGAATGCAATCAAAAGTGCCAAAAGAATGAATCACTTAAGCGAAATCGAATAACAGGATTCAAGATTTTCCGGTAGCATATACAGAGAAATATATGTTCATGACAGAGTGGTAAACAAGTCACTTCATTTAGAGTCAAGTTTAGTCATTGTCAGTGATTGGACTGAATCCAGTCACGTTATCGATAAGATACTGGATTGGGGAAAAGGCACAAGTTTACTTACTTTAAACGTTATGGCTCAAGTCATGACTTGTTGACAAACTGGCTCAAAGGAAACGATGAATTAATTACATTGGACTTAACAAGACATTGATAAGATGTTCACTCTAAACTAACTGTGCTATGCCTACTCACACCTGTCTCCATAGAGGATCAAAGCGTATTCATAACAGGGTTAATAGAGAGAAAGAAACTAACTAGCCTAACATTTAGTACCGTTTTCACTTTACACGGCAGGAGAGACCTATCTGTAGTGCCGTACTGTCGTTAATGTAGTAGTTTAAATATTACTATAACAGCAGTCGAACAGCATCATTTTGAAATGTGCAAGAAAATCGAGACATCAATTGATTGAGTAGCAGACCTTTTGGAAAGGTCTTTGGAATGAAAGAAAGATCAATTTCTTCTTAGGTGCGGCGAATAGCAAGCCATATTTAGGAGGTTTGAATATTGTAGAGAGATGGAACTTCAAAAAAGGTGATGCACCAATGGGTTGGAATTACACTTTAACAGAAAATTCCATAAAAAATATATCTAAAATTAATATAAATATAAATTTGTTCTCAATCGAAAGGAAATTTAAATCACCAACATTGTAAAACTTTATGGGATTATAACAGTGGCAATATTGCCAATGGCGTGAATGTGTGTTTTATGTTTAAACAAGACTAAGTACAGCACTGCAAATATATTAATTTAGATTACACATTATAATGTAATTATTAAAATAACTTCCCTTTTGTTTTTGTTTATTTCGTTTTATATTAAAAATACTTATACTAGGTGAGATTTTATATAGCAAATCTAACTCTTTTCATTTATTTGAATGATCATTAAAATGTTATATTTTTTTCTCGACAAAGTGAATACACGTATCATTAAAGCATAACATATTCCTGCTTACTGAATATTTTTCAACTTAAAAGTGATTGATAAATTACAAGTATACACGAATGCTTCATTTATAATCAATATTGGTCACATCTTCATGTTCAACATTTATTTTTGTTACTATTCATATAGGAGGTAATACGTTTTAAGTTTGATTATATAAAGCAGGCCATGTTCCTTGTTTAAGCGAGAACGGAACCAGTCAAACGATGGATGTATATTGTATTATTTGAGACATGATTTTGCCTACAGGCAATTTTTTATCCTAAGTTGATCAATGTAAATACACTATTTTAAGTATTTTCTTGGAGGAAAATACCCAACGTCTTAAATAATGATATTTTTCTTGTTTGATATGATTACAGCTGCTTTAATTTCTGGGTAAAAGTTAATTATCATAGTGAAAAATATTGTCACTTTACAAGCAGTAGAGCTAATTTTTGTTTGATTGCGTTTACAATATGGAGTAGCTTTGCAATGAAGATTAGAATATATTTGGTTAATATGATGTACTAAATATGCTAGTTTTTATGTTATTTTATTAGAATTGCACTTAATAGACGAATGGTTGTCTATTATTATACCAAATGTGATTGCATTAATCCGTAGCAGTTGTTCTCGTTTGTAGAAAAACAATATTTGGCGTTTGAATAATATATATCTTGTTCTGTAGTAATGACCTTGTTACAGAAACAAAGTACAGCACAGCTGATGAAAACGAAATATTTGTAAATATTAACAAAGCGCTTCGATAAATCAAATCAGGTTAGCATGGCTTGATTAAAGAGCACAATTAACAAAGTGAGAAATATATTACTGGGAAAGCAACCAGAGGTTTTACATACTGAAACAGTACAATACACGTATTCATCTATGTATGTGTAGGTGGATTGGTTGTTTCGGGGAACGGGACTTATGTGTCTATAACTGGCGTGGAGTTTTGTATTGCTTCTTTATTTTTCTTTTCTTTCTTGTGTTTTCCGCTCAAGGTGTTTTCCAATTGTTACGCTCTCAAAAATGTAAGTTTCTTTCCATTCATTGGATACATTCTACTTGTCTTGAATACTCTTCGTACTTTGTGTTAACACAATAAAAAATAAGGTGGGGAAAATGAAAGCTTACTCACTTTAATCGTTTTCATTTAACATAAGCCTGTTCTTACTCCATCTGCACACAACATATAATTCGTCATTCTTAATTTCTTATTTCAAGTGGAATTTTAAAAATATGACGATGACGATGACGTTGACGAAGATAATGATGACGACGCTGATGATGGTGATAACGATAACGTTGTTACCCTCTTTCTGTGTTTTAGTACTGTACGTTTCGAGTATTTACAATTAACTAGCTTGAAAATGATGTCAATGCCTTTAATAAGTTTAGTGGCGAAGTCAGATGAATAGGACAGAGGAGGGGGAAGAGTAAACCTTATAAAAAGTGTCACGTATGTGAAGTCGTTGGCAAGATTTAGATGTAGTTAATATGATGGAATGATTGCCGGATATTGAACTGAAGCCCTCTGACCGAAACAAACAATTCTCAAACGAGAGTGGAATCCCTCCCTTATACCCCTCCCTACAACGGATGTAAGATAATTTTCTTGCCCCTCCCCCTCACCCCAAATTCCAAAGTCCAAATTGAGACCTAAGTTAGTTTAGCGACCTAACCATGTATTGAGATCAAATAAGAGGGACCCCCATCCCAAAGGTAAACACAATATTTCAAAAAAACATCAGAAAATAAATATATAACACGTACAAAAGGTCCAAGCACTCTCCATTTTCACAATATTTCTTACATGGATTTCTGTTTGGACGCTCATAGATGATGAGTTAGGTATTCTGGAAATGATGTTATCATAGATAATTTCCAGAAGTTTATTGTGTGGTTCGTGATTCAGTGTGCAAGTTTGGCTTGTTATGTTTGTGGTGTGATGGATTTATTGTATTTAATCTTTTTACGCTTTAGGCCATGGTGAGCCTTGCTATGAGTACGGAACAGAAATGTGTAATGTTAATTCAGGGATCGAGCTGTCAGTGCCTATCTTGATTATGGATTTATCCTTGGTTACATTGACTTCGTTTTGTTTTGTGTTGTATGTATTAGTTATGTGGTATATGTTCATGTCTCAGATTCGTTGTAACAGTCTTTGCTAAAATTAATACAGTAGACCGTCAGCTTCCCTGGTACAGGTGGAATCAATGGTGACGATCGGGTAAGACTGGTTAAGAGCTCGGGCGTCAATCATTGTGGGACAGGGACACGTCATATCCTTACTCCCGATGACATTTACGGATTTCATTTATAGCGTTAATTAAATGAGGAACTGCGCCCATACACCGCTGGGGCTATCTGCTAAGACAGCAGATAATGAAAGCCCGCAGTATTCGCTAATCTCCTTTTCAGTCTCTAGTGGTGCCTCGCAAGCAAAGACGCGACTTAGGAATGTGAACGATAACAGTGGTGTGTTTATGGGTACGCGCGCGCTGTCTGTAGATTTAACCGCAAAAGGTGACAGTTTGAGTGATGTTTTGCTTTGCGATCTATGTTGTGAGGGAGCAGATATGATTTCGGTATCGAGTGAGAAGACGGTAAGTAACTTCCATAGTAATTTACAGATGCAACGCCATTAGCCCAGGATAAGTAAATGTAGGGTAACATTAGACTAGCAAGTTAAAAATAGGCCAAATAATAGGAATGTACAGGTTGTCACTGTCTTCAGAGAGAATTCAGCTGAAGCTAGCTTTCCTCCAGCCGTAAGAAGTATGTTTGGTAATATTGGTCCTTGATTCTCCGGCCAGCTCCACAGAAGCAGAGATGACTTTCAGTATCCTCGGAAGTATAAAGACATGGCGTCGAAGCACCAGGAGTCAAGTCAGGCTAAACCATTTGATAGTTTGTCACATTCATTGTGAGCGTCTGGCACATACAAACATCAAATAAATAACAGATAAACTCATCAGTATTTCCAGACGCCGCGACTTTTGGAAGATTCAGGTAAGAAGAGATAGCGTGAATGTATTCGTATAACCATCATGGCTATTTAAATGTTCTTATGATAATATGTGTGTGCACAAATGTTGTTGACATCTGAATAACAAGTCGATTACATTCTTGTGTGCAAAGTTTAAGAATGGTTCCGATATTTGTTTCAGCTTCAATTGTATTAATCATGATTAAAGCCCTAAATTACACCCGGGTGTTCAACAGTTTAATTTCAGTTTAATCACTTGTTAGATGTGAGTCCGTCACTGGTCCCACCGGCCCTAAGGCGGGTCCAGTTCTCGATCGGATAAAGGCTTTGCGTCAAGGCGATAGCGATGTCCGCTACGCTCACACTCCTTCGGTTTTATCCTTGATGAGTCATTAATGTCCTCCACCCCACGTTTTCAATTAGGATTGACGTCTATCAAATTGCAGTTTACTGTTTGTGTATTTATTATTCAGAACAAAAGTGATAACCTTGTTGCTCATATTAAAAGAACATTACTTTTCTTAAATATAACGCACAGTGATATCTGAAATACATCGGTTCTTACATTATAGTCCTTACATAATGGAAAGGGAAGCAGACCATCTGTCTGGAAGAAAGTTTAGAGCGTATGAGCATATGTGACGTTTTAATATAGGTAATTTTTACAAAATTACTCACAAAATTCGTCCCTTGTTTCGCGTACCGGCGAATACGCATTTTGGCCAAAATGAGATGTGCATGTGTTCTGCCTATTTCGAGTGCGTAGATTCTAATGAGCATGGTAAAAAACCCTGAAAAACAATGGTTTTTTACTTATTAACAATCAATTTTTGACGAATCTTTGCTTCAATCACTTGTTCGTTTGGCGTTCCGACGAAAACAACATTCGGCATTACGCAATGCTGGATGTTACTTCTTTGTAGTGAAATAATTGTTTCACATAGCGA
>JXUT01140512.1:0-16595 GCA_000934455.1 Apostichopus parvimensis
GTCCAGAAAAGACGTATGGATATGGTTGTAAGCAGACTTGTCAGTGTCAAAACAATGAAACCTGTAATCACATCGATGGCAGATGTTTTTGCTCAACTGGTTAGTTTGCCTTCATGTCATTTTGTCTTGAAGATAATCAACGTATTATTCATATTCATGTTTGAAGTTTCAATAAGCCCTTTTAATGCGTACAGATTGAGAACAGAAAGAATATATCCTATGTTTCTCGTAACACTGACGTAGCTGATATATTTCGAAGGAAAAATTCTTTGTTAACTTTTCTAACAAACTCATTTTATATGCATTGCCACCAAAAATTGTTTGTTTTATACACCAGAGTTGTGCCATGTTATGCTCTTCAAACTGTCACTCCTTTGAACTGCAATTCATTTACCAAAGTCACGTGATCATCGTCCATCACATATAATCGAGAAGAAATTACGAAAATACCTGTTTGCGTAGTTGTATTTGTTGGTTTACACTTCAGAATATGAAGTGAACAATCGCAATACCATATCACCATATAAATATGTTAAAGTTCCTGGTGCTGTCAATTTAGTTGATACCAAACTGTCCTGCATGTTCTTCTGGTTCCAGGATGGCAGGGATTTCACTGTACAGAACCTTGTGCAGCCGACCATTTCGGCCCGGGATGTAAAGAGACGTGCTCATGTGTAAATGCCCAGTCATGTGACCGATACACTGGAAGCTGCAAGTGCGACATTGGATATATTGGACAAACCTGCTCAGAACGCTGTTTGGTAAGACTTGTAATCTTCGTTGAGGTATTGCATGCCAAAGTGGAGGGAGAGAGGATAGGTGAAAACCCGGCATGTTTTGGGATAGTTGTATATGGAATAGATGTTTGCTTGAACTATTTTGGTATAAAAGGCGCGCTCGTTAATGTTGGTCCCTTCACTGAGATATTTTAATTTGAACAACTTGGACATGAAATATTTCTATAAAACTACGATGTAAATATTTCTCTTGATATAAAATACATAGTTTGACAATCTTGTAATGAGCAATATTGATTTGTCTTATGATGTTTAAATATTTATTAAGGCCTAATGAGAAAGATATTAAGTACTAATTTACAAACAATTTGACTTAACTCGGGTTCTACTCTGTTTACTTCTAGTTACTTAAAGTGGACTAAACCTGCAGATTTTTTATGAAATCTAAAATGATCTTCAATACTCAAATCACATAACAATATATATCAAGTTTGACTAGGCATCTTTCATAAATCAAGAATTGAGAAGTTTACTAATTTTCCATTTGTATATATCAATGAAGTAGTAATTTTGAGGGCACGAATCACGTTCATTGAAAATATATAGGGTGTCTCTGTTTGATCAGTTGCCATCTAAAAAATTGGCGGAAGGCTTGGAGAGATTAGTAATCAAACTCGAATTTATATTGTGAGTAGGCCTCCTTTTTTAATCGAGTCAATCATTATAATGATGTAGAATATACGTCCATAATTTTTCAGAATGGTACGTTTGGAAGAAACTGTAATCTGACATGTGATTACTGTGTAGAGGCAATTGGGTGTACTAATGTGGAAGGCAAATGTCAGTGTAAGCCTAATTTCGATGGCGTGCTTTGTAACAGTCCTTGTGAAAATGGATTTTGGGGAGACACCTGCAAGGATCGATGTTCGTGTCAGAATGAGGGATCTTGTCATCCTACAACAGGAAAGTGTATTTGTCCACCTGGGTTTACTGGCGTTCATTGTGAAAACTGTAAGTAGTTTACACTAAGTTTCATGCTAAATGATTTTGTATATTTTACAAGAATTAAATCATGTATTTTTCTTTAGATGACAGCTAAGAAGATCTGTAGTACCAGTAACACAGAATTGCTAGATTTAAGCTTTTGCACTGAAGAACGTTGTAACAAACTGACGATGTGGCTATGTATTGGTAGGATGTCCAACCACCTCTTTGTTCTAATCGGGTGGAATAATTCATAAATGTTTGCTAAGGAAGTACCACAGTGTGTCTCGCCATGTTGCGTCTGCTGTTAAACATTAGAAATCTAACTAGCAATTAAAAGAGACACAAACGCAACTATCATGTGAGGCACATATGACACCAATCTTTGTGAAGAACAACTCTCTCTCTCCGAAACAGCTAAAGAAAAATATTGTTCTGTTTGGGAGATATCGTATTGTAAAAGTTGTGTCTGGGACCTAACTGTGTTATGTCCTAGTGCCGTTAGGTTCTGAAACCTTTTCCCTTTCTCTTTGTTTATCATTTCATGTTTCCACCTGAGAATCTAAACAGGTTGACACTGGCACCATCCATCATTATCTTATGTTAAGAGGTGCAATATTTTAGATTCAGCATTGGTGAAACCCATCTCCAATACTGGGGAACATAAAAACATTTAGGCACTGTGACTCGATGATGTTATATTTAGAACTATCAGACTTAGTCCTTTAAGTCAGTTATGTTAAATCTGTGATATCTCCGATGTGGAATAAGATTTTCCTTAACTTTTAATGGAAATTGATCATGACAGTTATCTTCATCACATAGACCAATGATGATGGTTGGATTTGGGTTTCCTGTACTGATGCAAGCTGGATTAGTGAGATTTCCAACTTATGCGATTGTTCATATCACCGTAAGAGAAGTTAAGCCAAGACATACAAAATGGTTAACTTTGCCATAAGTTCCACTATTTTTTTTCAATTTCTTTTGCACGATTTTACTCAACCTGGGCCAATGTTTTACAATGTAATTAATATTTAAAGTATCATATATCTTTCTAACTTTTTTTAAGAATTGCTATGGGTAAAATGAAAATTACTTGAAAAGGAGGCTAAGTTACAAAGATCGTAGCATGTTCAACATATTTTTTGTACTTGTCCACTTTTTAATTAGATTGCCCCGGTGGGACTTACGGATACAACTGTCAATACCAATGTCCCAGCAATTGCCTTTCCACCAATAAAACTTGTCATCCAGAAGCAGGCAGTTGTATTTGTCAAGCTGGCAAGACTGGAGTTAGCTGTGACGAAGGTGAGTTATCTCCTGTTTTCCTTCTTAGTGAGAAGTAATTATCTGACCAATTTATTGGAAAATTTTGTTTCATGTTGAGCTTTTTTCTTTGTCAATAGTATTTTGTTCATTAAACTAAAAACTGTTTCGTTTATAATGTAAAGTTATTCGTATGTGAGTTAGTGTCAAATTTTGCTTGCAAAGGATTATCACAAATTCAACAAAGCTTGGGGTGATAAATTAATCAGAACCAAACATTTAAAAGAAATGAAAGACAAGATCAATACTTATGTTTGGCTGACGAAAGAGGAACACTTTGCATTTATTTCCCGTGTATCGATTTCGAGAAACCAACATTTGAAGTAACCGAAATTTGAAGCAGCAACTGTGATGTCATACATGCACACTGACAATTGTTACTTTATGTTTTCTTACATCAAATTTCGTCTTGAAAATCGAGATGAATTTACATCTGAAAACACTTCAATCATTGCGGTATTGATAAGTTCACAGCCCCTAAAGCTAAGTTGGAATCCGAGGTCAAAACGATAAAGTGATAAAATCATAGAAAACACAACTGTTTGCAGTCTCAGTGCAATTATGACATCTCACCTGTTTACTTCAAATGCACTTTATGGTGCAAACTGTGACAATGTAAACTATCCATATCTTGAACATAAAATGTCAAAATTTCACCAGGAGGCTTATTATATGTTCTTCTTTCATTAGTCAAAAAGAAGTTTTCCTCTACGTTATCCATTTAATTACTCACTAATTCCCTATCTTTGAGGTCAATAAGAATATTATCCAGTTGATACGGGTTGCCTAGAGCTTGGCAGTGTTTGCCCAGCCTAATTCAGTGTGATATTATCATTTACTTTTCATTTAAACATTAACTTTTGAGTATTTGAATTATTCGATGTACCGTTTTGTAATAATCGACTATTTGTATCCAGCTGTCTACATTATATAAAAATGTGCCCTGAATGATTTGACTATATATTCTAAACAGTCAGTCCATGTGCACCACTTTGGCAATCATTTTAGTGCTCTCTGGTATTGGTAATGTAACTTGATTTTTAAAATAACTTGATATTGCTCTTTCATTAAATAGAATAGCCCACGGGAAGGTTTGGTCTGATTGTTCTGAAAACTGTCTTTGCCAGAACAGCAGTACTTGCGAGAAATTTGTTTCAATATTAATTGGCAGTCTTAAATGGTTATGATAATTTTGTCTCAAAGTTATTAAACAGTCAAGAAGCAGAATCAAACTACAAAAAAAAAAGAATTATTTACTGCTTTAGTAAATTTAGTTTTCTAATCTGTAAAACTGTTGGTTAATGTTTGACAAGGAAATCATTACAAAGCTAATGTTTCAAAATTGAGCTGCATCACTATTTAGTTAGTGCTGATGATCTCTATAGAAGTTGGCTGTCTCACTTTGGCTGTTTTAGTACTCCAAACAAATTAAGATGCATCAATGTCCTATTATATTGCACTTCTTCAAGAAATGAGGCCTATGATCACCCCTTGTAACACTAATGGTGGAGTGGTTTAATGTTATTATTATATTAGTGGTGTAATATTAGTATCATCATCGTACATGAGTTATCATGGTGTAGTAGGTATTATGATCGAAATGAAGCTAATTTGGTAGGAAAATAGGACCTGTAGAAATTTACTGTCTCACTATGGTTGTTTTAGTGATTTAATTAAATTTAGATGCGTCAGTGTTCTGTTATACTGTATTTCTTCAAGTAGTGAGGCATATGATATATCTCTGTAGCTAGTTTGAGATTCGCTTATGGAAACTGAAATAAAACTCCTGATGATTTTAATAAGCGGTAAGCTCTAATGACTGCATCAGGTTCAAGAGGTTTTCTCGTCTTGTTTGTTTTTAAGATTGTACCAACTACACATCCGGATACAACTGTCAGTACCAGTGTCCCAGCGATTGCATCTCAAACAACGGAACTTGTGATCTTGCTACAGGTGTCTGCATTTGTCCGGCAGGCAGGACAGGAGTAAATTGTAATGAAGGTTAGTCATATCTTGTTTTCTTCCAAAGTGAAATGAAAAATAATTTGACCATTTACAAAGGTAATTTGCATCTCAGTGGACCTCTTTGCAAAGACCAAATTTGTATATGCACTTGTCTGAAAGATTTATTGAAAATTTAACTGATTTTTCTAAACATTATTAAACATATTTGAAATGTAATATCATATAGTTTTGCTTACCTTTCAAGAAACATTTCTCTGTCCTATCGCGCTTTCATTCTTAAACATTCTTGACAATTATTTTAAAAACACTTCCGGCAGACCCTGCGGACCTACCCAGTCTGCTGTACAACATGTCGATACTGTCACCATATAGATTTGCTTTAAAGCGTGTCAAAGAAGGCAGCAAAATCTCTAACACCTCCCTTTATACATGAATCTAACTTAACAGTGCCTTATACGGGATGTCAAATTAGAAATAGATGTCTTTACAAAAACATGTGGGAAACATCGTTCATCATCGGAGAGAAAGATATAATAATAGATGGATTCATATGAAATATTTGAATTGCGATATATTTGGCATGTTTGCTTCTGTTATTTACAAAATAATTAAATAAAAGAGAAACTAAATTTAAAGTGACATTATCATTTCTTGAATAAGTGAAACTGACATCTGAATGTTGGTAATAGCATCTGTTTGCATTAATTTTGTTTAACCCTTTCTAGTGTGTTCCATGAACAAATGGGGATATAATTGTACCAACGACTGCATATGCTTGAATGGGGCCACGTGTGATTCTTCTGATGGTAGTTGCAATTGTGCAGCAGGATACACAGGTGAGAAAAATAAATCTAAAGATTTAATAAATAGAAGAAATAAAAGACGTGATAAATATAGTTGTCTCAGTGAATCAAGTCAGCCATTGGGTACAGTAATTTTTGTACTAAGGATATAGCAAAAATTCTAGTTATTTTTACAGACCATTTCATCAGCACTTTAATGTGTCTTGTGTCTATATGTGAACAAAACATAGTCACCAATATTGAATTTTCCAATAGGTGTACATCATTAAAGTACCATCAAATGATATTACGTACAGCGTTGCAATTTCTAGAATCAAAATCTTGATTGTGTGAATATGCATTATCGACAAACACGGAATAAACTAAAATGATTTTTCATCTCTTTCAATGAAACCCAGTCTTGAGTGCAACTGCATCATGTCTTTTAACTATGGAAATGTTGAGAAGGACGGTGGGGTCATAATACAACTATTTTGAAGTGACTTATCAAATTTTATATTTTTTGATCAATTTAAAGAGTTTTTCTCTGTTTGTGTCTTTTAAAAGAAATTTGAGAAATCACCATTAATTATCACGATTAAGAAATTGATGTATTTTGATCTAGTGATGTTGCTTTATAATTTATATCCACAGTAGGATGGTTTCCAATTGAAAAATTGAACAAAACTAATGTTACGAACATCCTATCACTACATAACCAATTTGACAATAGTCCATTTTGACTGATTAAATTCTAATTTCGTTCTATCATTAAAAATATTTAACAAATAGGTATGGCTTCTGAGAAATAGAAATGAAATAGTTAAAATCGTCAGTCGTGATTTCTCAAATCAGCCTATCAAGTTAGTTGGGGCCCACAGCAGCCTCTGTATGAATACCATTTTACCATTGTGCAATATACTACAAAACAATTTAATATTTGCTAAAATTGCACTCAAGAATCTTAATTTTTAGTGTGTGTTTTCTTTGCATTCGACTCAGGGTCTGATTGTGGGGATACCTGTACTTTGAACAAATATGGGCCTGACTGCCAGTTTGATTGCCAGTGTGAGAATGCAGCTGCCTGCGATCCAGTTACCGGTGCCTGCAATTGCACTACTGGGTTCAGAGGTCCCCTGTAAGTAAACATTCTAAAACTAAATACCCAACAGCCCAAAGGATACAACAAAAAACGACAACCCACAATCCAGCAATAAAAAATAAAAGCTGCAATAACAAGCAAAAAGCACAAAAAAACAATGGCAAAAAAATAAAACCAATTCAAAATTAAAAAAGAGAAAGAAAAGGAACAAAAGCCTGGTCAAAAACCGCCTGAAAAAATAAAAAAAACTGGAAATTGGTAATGACATTGAAATTACTGGATTCGTTGTTTCACAGTTGTGTTGAACGCTGTCCAGAAGGGACGTATGGATACGGTTGCAACCAGACTTGTCAGTGTCAAAATAATGCAACATGTGATCACATCGATGGCAGATGTTTCTGCTCGCTTGGTTAGTTTCCTTCTTTTCATTTTGTCTTCAAGATAATCAACATATTATACATATTCAAGTTTGAAGTTTAAATTAGCCCATTTAAAGCGTACAGCTTGAGGGCAGAACGAATTAATATAATGTTTGTTGTAACAAGGATGTGGTTTATATATTTCGAAGGAAATATTATTTGTTTACTGTTCTACAACCATAATATGCTCTTCAAACTGTCCCCTCATTGAACGGAAATTCATTTACCATAGTCACGTGTTCATTGTCGATAATGTATATTCGAGAAGAAATTACTAAAAGATACCTGTTTGTGTAGCAGTATTTGTTGGATTCCACTTCAGAATATGAAGTGAAAATACCATATAAACAATGAAACTCTGTTAAAGTTCCTGGTTCTGTCAAGTGTGTTGATACCAAACTGTCCTGCATATTTTTCTGGTTTCAGGATGGCAGGGATTTCACTGTACAGAACCTTGTCCAGCCGACAGTTTCGGCCCGGGATGTAATGAGACGTGCTCATGCGTAAATGCCCAGTCATGTGACCGATACACCGGAAGCTGCAAGTGCGACATTGGTTATATTGGACAGACCTGCTCAGAACGCTGTGTGGTAAGGCTTGTAATCTTGATGAGGGATGGCAAGTGGAGGGGAAAGAGGTTAGGTATATAACCGGCAACTTTTGGGCCAGTTGTACATGGAACAGATGTTTGGTATAAAAGGTGTGTTCGTTTATATTGGTTCCTCCACTGAGATATTTTAATTTGAACAACTTAAATCAACATGAATTATTACTTAAAAATATTACGAAATGATATTGTGAGTAGTACTCCTTTTGAATCCAATCAATCATTATAATGATGTACAATATACGTCCATAATTTTTCAGAATGGTACGTTTGGACGAAACTGTAATCTGACTTGTGATTACTGTGTAGAGGCAACTGGGTGCACTATCGTGGAGGGCAAATGTCAGTGTAAACCTAATTTCTATGGCGTGCTTTGTAACAGTCCTTGTGAGAATGGATTTTGGGGAGAAGCCTGCAAGGAGCGATGTTCGTGTGAGAATGAGGGATCTTGTCATCCTACAACAGGAGAGTGTATTTGTCCTCCTGGTTTTACTGGCGCACATTGTGAAAACTGTAAGTAGACAAGAATCATAATATTCTTCTTTGGATGACAACAAAGATTGTCTGTAGTATCACTTAAACAGAATAATAACATTAAAGCTTCTGCACTGAAGAACATTGTAACAAACTGACCTCGTGACAAGGTATTGGTAGTATGTCCAACCACCTCTTTGTTCTAATCGGGTGGTATAATTCATGAATGTTTTTAAAGGAAGTAACTTTGTCATAAGTTCCTTAAATGTTTTAAATTTATTTTTTCATTACTTAACCCATCTTATATAGGCCAATACAGTGTAATAGATACTTAAAGTATGATATATTTTCCCACCTCTTTGTAAGAATTGCTATATTTAAAAAAAAACATTTTTGCTTGAGAAAGTGCTAAGTTACAATGATCGTGACATGTTAAAATATTTTTGTCTACTTGTCCACTTTTTGGTAATATTGCCCCTATGGGACGTACGGATACAACTGTCAATACCAGGTGCCCCAGCAATTTCCTCTCCACCAATAGAAGTTGTCTTCCAGAATCAAGCAGTAACACTAATACAACAAAAAGTTGATTTAATCATCATTCTAAAAAAAAGGGAGAAAAGAGAACAAATTATGTTTGGCTGACGAAAGAGGAACACGTTGCATTCAATTCCCGTGTATCGTTTTTCGAGAAACCACATTTGAAGTTACTAAAAAGAAACTTGAAGCAAGCAAGTGTGATGTCATAGATGCACACTGAAAAGTTGTTTTATGTTTTTGTAAATCTAGTATCTTCTTGAAATTCGGGATGCAATAACATATGAATACACTACACCTATTGGGCTATTAATAACTCCACATCCCCTAAAGCAAAGTTGGAACCCTGTTGAATTTGAATTATTCGATGTGCCGTTTTGTAATATCAACTACTTGTATGCAGCTGTCTACTTTATAGTACTTTATGTAAAAAAACATTGGCAATCGCTTTAGTGCCCTCTGTTTTTGGTTATGTGACTTGCTCTTTGGTCTAGTTTCTTCCGAAAACTGTCTTTGCCAGAACAATGCAAACTGTTTTGGGAATATAAGAAATGTAGAAGTTTGCCGTCTCACTATGACTGCTTTAGTACTTTAATTAAATTACGATGCTTCAGTGTTCTGTTATATTGTATTTCTTCAAGTAGTGAGGCATATGATACATTTCTGTAGCTAGTTTGAGATTTGCTGATAAAAACAGAATTATAACTCCCGATGATTTTGATATTGGTAAGCTCTAATGACAGCATCAGGTTCAAGAGGTTCTCTCGTCATCATTTTTTAAGATTGTACCAACTACACATACGGATTCAAATGTCAGTACCAGTGTCCCAGCGATTGCACCTCAAACAACCAAACTTGTGATCCGGAAACAGGTGTTTGTATTTGCCCGGCCGGCAGGACAGGAGAAAATTGTAATGAAGGTTAGTCATACTTGTGTTCTTCCAAAGTGAAAGTAATTATCTGACCAATTTACAACAGTAATTTGAACCTCTTTGCAAAGACCAATTTTATATATGCATATTCCTGACCTTGTAAATGAGCCCCAGATTTCGGGTTATGCCTCACGTAACATCCTAGCCATCCATGCCTATAAACGCCGATTATGCTTTTGCATTAGTCACTGGTAAGGACACAACCACTTACTTGCAAGGAAAACGAAAGGGGTTCTGATAGATATTAAGATGATGATTGTGGTAAAGCAACACCAGAAGTTGCAGCCCGCGCACGCCAAGTCGTCGAGACAAACCAGTGATGTGATTCACTACCTTATCAGGTCTCTCCGGATCAACAAATCAGATTCCTACCTACACAAACAGTCATGACTCCTCACTCAAATGATTATGATTCCGATCAGGCAGAAAAACATCTCTAACATTACTAGCTGGGCCTCAGAAACGGAAATCTATCAGCAGAAAGAAAGGTAACACTAAAATGTGACCGACACACCAGTAGGAAACGAAATCGCAGAAGCAGAGAAAATTGAAAGAAGCAAACAAATGCTATTCTTGCATTTGCTAAGAAACATTTATACTCGCACACACCCAAACTAACCAAACAGAATCAATTGGCTACTGAAAACAGGTCGTGCACCGAATTGGGCCGCTTAATAATGGAACTACTAAATGATGATTCCGACTCTGGGAACAGGAAGTAGATCAGAATATTGTTGATGGTCAAAGTCCCCGGATTTTGTTCTGAAGTTTGTCTTTGTCAATATTACGCAGAATTATGGCTGAATTCGGTACGTTTGGGGTGAGCTCAGATGGTGAGGATCTGTAGTCACGTGATAGAAAAGCAAAGAATTTGCCAACGTCCACCCTTGTTGGGACATCCCACTCAGTTAATGTCTCTTTGTCGTCTTAAGAAGTGGAACCCTCAGTAGATCGATTAGTTTGAAATCTCTTACTTAATGAATTGGTCCAAACTTTTTTATGTGTTACTTTGTGATTCCTTCTTAATTTCTTCCAAACTTTTAGAATTTGGTATATTAGTTATCCTGTGTTAGTATGCATCATTATTCTTTAAATTATGTAAATATCTACAAGAAAGGGGGACATGCTTGTCAATCATAGACCTTCTAGACAGCTTTTTTCGAAATCTCTCGATCTTTTACATGAACCTCGATCAAACTCAAATCAGCAGGCGATCGTGCCATTTCTGTGTTTGCACCTCGTCTATATGGAACAACATGGATATCACAATCAGACAGTCCACTTCTGTAAAGTCATTTAAAGTCTACTTAAGTTAAAAACCTCTATGTTTAAAGAAGTCTATGGGTAAATTTTTAGTATTATTTTCATTGTTATTATTAGTCTAGGCCTACTATTACATTTTTGTAAAGCGCATTTGAGCATTTTCCCCCCCATACTTAGAATTTAGCAACACTGAATTATATATCAAAGACATTATGCAATTGCCTTTGGAATAGTGTATAATCTTTACTAAATCACTGCTTTACCAGTTGATTCATGAATCAAAGCCTGACAGTATTATGTTCGCTATTTTTTCATAACATTTGTGCTAGCACAATGTCGATATAAGTTTTTTGGACATTATGCATAACTGTAAGAAATGTTTCTTTTTTTTCTATATACTTTTGAGGATGTTCAGTGATAATATATGACTTTCTGTGTAAAATCGTTTGACAAAATCAAGGTTTGCTTACATAATGATTAGTGATGATTTGTAAAGACAAAATAGAGCATAACTGCCAGCATTCTCAATTGAGTTCTGTTTGAATGCAAGCTATGAAATATTTTAACTTTTCCTGTAAAATATATAATTTCCAACTGTCTCGAGCGGTTATAGTCAACTCTTCTCGCTCTTTGGGAGAGTTGAGGCAATATGTTTCCCATTACAATGTTTCATGCATATGCAATGATATTGAATTACGTTTCCAAACTCATATTGCAAACTTTTATTACATTTTCACTCCAAAATGTTTACCAACTTGATACGTAGAGAAATTCTCCTGGCTTTCCCTTTCAGACTTTAACGTATGAGTTTGTTAATGTAGTTTATTATATTTCTTTCAAAGGGGACACGAAAGATAGTGGTGATATTTCCTGGATGACCTTTATACCAGTTCTCCTTTCTGCTGGCATGATCTTGCTGGTAGCATGTATTATATACATTTACGTCAAAGGGCGAAAGAAGTATGCCGGATATTATACTTTTTAATGTAAGGTAAGTTCTCAGCTGTCGGACGTAATGTCCATACTGTATCACTTTGGTAAGTGGTTGAACATTGTTATAAGATTCACAATTGCAGCTCCCTGAGTATATCATAACCACGAGCAGGAACTAATCTTCTTGTGTAGCGCCTCTCTAAATTTTCCAGGGCCAAGTGGCTTTAGCCACCATGAGCCCTGCCCGTCCTCTCGTAAGGCCTGAGTGGATTACGTGACATTGTTAATCATGGTTTGATAATACCAGTGCAGGAGTCATCTTTTATCTTTAAATAATTGAATAAGTCACATTTCGTTGGTAATATATTCCACTGATAAAGAAACGATAACGCGAGAAGAAGAAAAGTCCATCAAAATGTCATCAAGACGTTAGTAAATAACAAACAAAAAAACATTTCCGCTGTAGAATATGAGCGTTTCTGCATTACATGATTTTCTTAATCAAACTTGCCGTTGTTGCAAACCATATTTTTACTCGTAAATAATTATGTATTTTCTGCTTTGTTAGGTACATCAAACGTCAATAGCCTGCATCATCTAGTCCTATCATAATGACCTCTGTAGATGCCTTGGCACTAATCGATGAAGCCATCATCAGTCAATGCCTCCAGAGTGACTCGATATGCTACCGATGCTGTAGGCAAAATTTGTTTCTAACATTCCGCTGCTACTTTTTTAAATTTAAATATATATTATGAATCTACTGGGTGTATAAGTGCATGTTTTAATTCTCTTCTATGGAAAACGATTTAGTATGTTCTAAAATTTCTCTCAAGTGACGTGCTTTCATAAAAAGCATGTGATGGATAAATGACATATTGCATGGAAAAATTGGGTTATCTAGATTTGAAGTGTTTTCGCCTGTCATTTGCATGAAGTCTGAAAGGTAAAAGATATCAAGATATAAAATGTTTACTAAATGTAGGGTTAAACCATTACACATTGGTTTAAAACAGGGAATCATGTTCTTGTAAGAAATATAAAAGTATGGATGGTTTTATTCAGATATTCAAATATTGTATAAGAGTAATTTTATATTGCATTTAAATAATAAAATATTACAATTATCAAGTAACGCGAAGCCACTCCTTAACTAATTTACGCAACAGTTGAAGTAACGAAACTGGACCGCAATCATTTTCAAATGTGAAAACGTCACTACGTAAAAATGAGCGCTATTAACAAGCAACTCAGCAATCTCACATCCCATACCAAAATTACTTCCGAACATGATGATGCACCGCTACTAGGATACGTATCAGTTCCATGTATAGTTTTATGCAACCAATACATGGTCTAAACTGGTGGTATCATACTAAACAAATGACAAGCGAATAAACCAGTGGCAGCACCAGAAATTATTAAATGGAGGGCGGGTGGGGTGGTGGTGCAAATGCACCTGTTTAAAGTGCACATCACACGAAAATTTAGGCTGGTGAATATGTCCCTCCCCACCCCACGCTTATTCGGTGACCCAAATTTTAATTTATGAATATTTGAAGTTGTGCATGACATTCAAAATTGTGACAAAACTGTAATTTCATATGAACAGGGTCGCACATTGAAAGTATTGATCCGGGCGAGGGCAAAGGAATGGCCGTGGGAGTGGAATTATATAAGATCCTCTATTTGTTGTTTTCATTTGCTCTTTCGTTTTATTGTCTTTATTTTCCCTCATTCATTTATCGGAAAACGATAGTACCGTAGTACAGAGTGTATTTTTAACTCATGAAAGACGAACACTCAAAACTTCCTGTTGAATAGTGCATCCAACTTCCGGATGGCGTTCCCGAGATACTATTGATAATTGAAATTGTGATAGATCGTAGCTTCAGTGAACTGGACGCAAACCTCTGTGATGTTATAGTTGCACACTTGCAGCGAAATGTTTTGATCTACTTTATTATTACATGTTGTATCTACTGCTATGTATCCATGGCAACTCTTGTCATGCAATCAGTCCACTTGCCTTTGTATGTTATGCATACTTTAATGGTCTCTTCTCTATCGTTGGTATCTGCTTTGCATGTGCCGTTTAAATTTTAAGATAAGAGGGCATATAGGGAAAGGTAGTGGCTGGAAGCGGACACAATACGGAATCAAATAAACGGAGAGTAACCCTCAGTTCGACTTCAGTTATTTTTCCGTGTATACTTCTTGTACATCCCGTTACGCTTAACATTATATTCACGTTATTGTTTTAAACTTGGACTGGATAGGTTCCAACTTTAAATAAGGAATGTGAAGGTAACACTATAATGACGATGGTAGTGTTGTCATACTGAGATTCATCGCAGTTGAATAGTTTATTAAACTTTAAAACACTAAAACAATGTTTTACTGTGCGCTTCTATGACCTAGGACCTCGTTGCTTCAAAACGTTGCTGCAAAACGTTTCAAATAGGAGTCGAATGCAAATTTCTCCAATCATCTGTCATACGTGAGTTTTCCTCTGGACTGTCCGTGTGTGTCTTGTGTGATCTGTTTACCATACAATACATCTGATGATATGTGTAATACTGAAGTATTCCATAGGTATTGTTTAATCCCGTTCGATGATGATCATACCCTAATCTAGAAATTTGTAACCTTCCCGGAGGTTAATCCACACTTTAATTGACGAAAGCCACCAGAATCCCCAAGGTGACCAAACATTCGACGATGCTTATCTATTTCCTAGACATTTTGTTTAGAAACATCAACTATTGATCTTGAAATATCCGAATTTCTAAATTTTTAAGTTTGTGTTCTTGTCAAAAGGTTCAGTCTTGCTGTCAAGATTTAAAATGATTCAAAGAGTATGTTCTTTGTAATTATTACCTTCTTTTTTGGGGGGGGGGGGGATTTAACCTAAACTGTAGAGATGCAGGTGTTTTTTGAAACGGAATTAGAAAATTAGGCTCATATCAGTGCCACGCTACTGCTCCCACAACACACAGCGTCAGGTATACTTTATTTAAGTCCTGGTTGTATAAGGAGATATGACTGTGCGATCCAATGTGATCTCTAGTAGTTGTTTCATTGCAGGCACATGATAGGAACACTCGCAATGGGACAGGCGCGTAGCCAAGGGAGGGGGGGGGAGGGGCGACCGCCCCCTTCAGCATATTTTGTTTATGATATCGCATATTTTAATAGAAAATGCTAAGATGCAACTTCCAGCGATCTGGGAGGCATTTCGGCCAAAAAAAAAATGTTACGCTTCGCGCCAACTTATGATAGCGCTACGCTTAGATAGTTTGCCTACAAGCTTCGCCCTCTCTTGGCAAATTCCTCTCTACGTCCCTGCAATGGGAATGCTTGAGAATTGATCTTGATTCTTACGACATGGCCTTAGTTCAGTTTCAGAGTTTAAGCTGAATGACATGGTCCAAACATGATCCATGCGCAAAACAAGGTCATCTACTACTTTTGAAATGCTATCATCGCTGTTTGTGTACCGCTTTGGGGTTTCACAGTTTGACTAGTCGGAATTAGAGAAAATGGAATCTGTCAATCAGTGGTAATTTATTTACTTGAACTGATATTGTAAGTATCAACATTTCTTTTCCTCTTTGATTAACATTTGTGATGTTTATAGCAAATTCAAATAATTTCATTTTATGTGCATCAATTTCGTTTAAGTTAACTTGAGGTGTATATGTCAAAACTGAGAAAACAATTATTTTAGTATTAACATTTGCAAAAATAAACAAAGCAAAAAATGTATACGAATGAAATAACTACAATCTTATCTCATATTGTTTATAACATTAATTCACTTGACAGCAATTAAAGGATTTAATGGAAGGGCAAAGATACATAAATAGCACTCTCAAACATAATGCTGGCTGAAAGGCGACGAATGCTGCCAAACATACAGCAAATAAGATAGGAAGGATTGAGTAAATGTTGGCAATTTCTTTCTTCTAAAAGAAGAACGCAAACCTTTCATTAATTTATTACGTTTACAGGTTTTACAACAACGTTTTTGAAAAGAGGAAACTAGAAGATGTCCCTTATCTTCTTCAATCTACAGAATCGAGAAGAACCTCAAATTATCGGAATTAATTATCTAGTGTTTTGCTTTACTATACAGAAAGTCAATACAGGGCTGTTGACTTTACCACTACTACAATTCTGCCGTCTTATTGTTATAAATAGAGAATAGAGAAATCGTGCTACAAATGTTGTCATTAACGTTTAATTTGCAGCCGTGAAACGAGATACTTTGTCAATTCGATTTTCTTATACGAAAGTCATTCGTTCTATGAATTTTGGCTTTACCAGTAGTCATTAGTCTCAAACTAAAAATAAAGATCAGATTTTTTACATTCGAACCTTACTTTTAGGTGCTTTAATTGTGTGAAATGGGATATCTAAAAATATTGCTTACCAAGGAGTTCACGCTGAAAAGTTAAGCAATACCTTGATTAATTAAAGCAACGAATACATGTTAACTTTAACAAGCTATTTATTCTGACTGTGAGAT
>KN895807.1:0-23411 GCA_000934455.1 Apostichopus parvimensis
TCAAAGGGTTTGGCGTCGATTCGTAGCCGCAGACAGGGATCGGAAGCACAAAAGATGGCTGCATCTAGATCCCAGTCCGAAAGAAGAGCCAGGAAAACGTCTTCTCCTACGTCATCCCGTGAGAGGTAGCTGATGGTGAATTCACTGCAACATGAAAAGTAAACAACAAAATAAAATAAGATAAGATAAATCTCAAATTGGTGAAAATGACAAATGCAGGTTTCAGTGACATTACAAAGAAAGTATGTAGTCATTGCAATGAGAATGGAGGATACAACCTACTGTAACTTCATTGTTTTCAATGTTTTGTTTTTCTTGCAATAGAGTATTTATATTTACACATGGTTGCACGACAGTACGCTAATACCTAGTACAATTATTTCTCTAACCTGCCACTGGACATTTCTGAATAATCTGAATATCATTATCACCTATATCTAAGCACCAGATTGGGTCATTGACTGAATTTCTTTACATGGTTAAACTTTATACCAATATTGAATTGAAAGTGGAAACTCTTTTAACACTGTGCACCCTCCAGCTAGCTACAGGTACAACCTGCACTACACTGTGACTAGCAAGATAGGGAACAACCAATGACATCTGCCAATCTGGGCAACAAGGCTTTGAGTTTTCAAGCCCTGTCGGGTAAAAGTAAAGTGGATTATGCAACTGTGAACAACTCTTTCCTTATCAAATGAATCTGGTACATTCCAAATTGGTGAAACAATCCACAATGGGCTGTAACTGTCGAACAATTTATTATCAGATGAAATATATGAGCTTATCAATTCATACTGCTTTCTCCATATGTCTATAAATGCGGATACTTAGCATCTTAACATGTACAGTACTATAAACTGCCAATCCAGGCTAGGAGACACTCTTATAACATCTAGCTAGTCTAGAGTGGTGTTAACTGGTCATCTGAGATGTTGAAAATGTCTACAAGCTTCACACACATACTACTGACAGTATTGTAAGGTGACATCCAACATTCCCTGCCATAATTGATCTTACATGTCTACATCGATAGGCAGAGTACTCCATCATTACCTCGATGACACTTCACACAATAAAAAAGGTTCCTTACTGTAGTTCTGCATCAATAAACTTACTGCACTGCCCTGTTAATTATGCATAAAAGGAAACTTATCTTATGCTGCCAAATGAAATGAACAATACGGTAACATTACCATTGTGGTAAACAGTAGAGTATACTTGCAGGAAAAGGTCACAAATTCTACGGAAAAATCTATTGTACAACACGAAGGTTAATTAATAAGAATTCTAGTACTATTGATCTAGATGTTATAAAGCCAAGAACATACTGTAACCGTGTAACAGAGATATAGTACATGTCTATATATGTAACTATGACTTGGTTACTTCCTAACACAAACACCAACACTCAAACACTAGTGGCATCAAGTTGTTGTAATATAGACTAGTCATTGTTATTTGTTGTTTCTCCCCATTGAGAGTGACACAAATAGATTCTTTAATAGGCTTAGGCTTAGCTTGTCTCGTAATTAGCTGTTTCCGCCGAAAGGCTTTAATAACTTAAGTTTTCATTTTCAGTACGATTATGGACCTAATCCAGTTGCTGGTTATGTAATGACTAAAAATTAGGTTCTAAGGTTAGGGAATCCCAAGGATTTTGGAGTCACCTATACAATACCTCATTTCAAACCCTATCCATTGCCAATCATCAGCTCAGACCATCTTTTCTGGATTAGAGGATTTAGAGAATAACAAGTCAGGTATGTAATTGTTTACACCCAATCCTGCTCCCAGACTTGACACTCAATGTGTACACCCATTCAACAGAACAGAGTGTGTCTCTAAACATCTGACCAGTCTCTCTGATAACAAGGGGAGGGGGGGGGGGTAAGTTGTGGGATTGGACACCCGTACCATTGCACCACAATTTCCCCTTATATCCTGAAGGAGTATTAAAGTAAATGTAGCTTTGATAATGTTTTTTGCATTGTAATGCACATTACATTTGCTATGTAGACAGGCTGAAAATCTTAGAATGTCATTGTTCCTGGCCAGTATATACTGACATATCTACGTCATAGGCAGCCTCTCCTCAAATTTTCAGAAATGCATGCAGTGTATGTTTAGTGCAAAATTACTATACAAAAGTTACAGGGAAACCTATGAGAACTATGATACTTTACTGAATTAGCAATTTGGTTAGTTTAGTTTAGTAGAAAAAAGGATCAGGAGGGACACTTAAGTCCCCATCAAGGACCCTATAGTGTTGTTGCTGAAAATTTTTTTCTTTTATTGATTTTGAACAGTGCAATTAACGATGATTACAGCAATTGATACTAAGAAACTGTGTATTGTAGATGATCGTTGGTCATTTGTAGCGGCTGTGGAGCTGTTGCTTAATGTTTGTCTGGCTATTAGGTACATGTGAAAAGTGCACAAGTAGAGTAGAAGCAATTGATGCTGTCCTTGAATGTGCCAGTCTGGTGATACATAACCCTGTATCAGACAACTGTTACAAGGAGCCACATAAGGTAGGAACGATACCTGACAATGCAGTCTGTACTGAAATTTGGCATGACATTCAGAGAACTGTTAAAGCCAACACCTTTGTGGGGACTCCAGTTTGTCAAGTTGGGTTTATTAACCATGTAACATGCTACTTAAGAAGTAACACAATGTGTTGCATTCACTCAGACTCTGTACTTTCAGTACATTGAGGGGTTTCAATTTCCACTTGTACCTAGTACTTTCACAAACTGGTCACATTAAGAGTAGCATTGTTGGAACCAAATGTGACAATCAATTAATCACTAATTTTACAACACAGATAATATGTTATTATACTGATGTCTAAGCCGAAACTCATCATAGTCTAGTTACGGTATATAGTATTGAGAACACGTTGAAACATACTAAATGATCTAAAATAAATAACATTTTACCACAGCCCATTTCATCAATTTTGGTCTATATTCTTACAAGCCCAACACCATGCAGTTCCCAGACATGACTAGTATACATATCTATTAATGAAGGAAATGTCAAAACCGTTGAAACTTTTATCAGTTTGCCTGCTGCCTGCATTTATTAATACTACATAAGACTGTAGGCAACTGTTGTGTTTGGGTGACGGGGCTATGGAATGTTACAGCGTTTTCTCATGCAATAATTAACGTTCATTTGGTGACAAAATTTTTATGGAGTCTTAGTTTGATTAATTACGATCTCATCAAACAGCCAGAAATGGGGATCAAATTTAACCAGCTGATTAAAGAAGGAAATGGAGCCGTTTTTTTATTTCCCCTCCATTTTTTTTCCGTAGGGAAACATCACTATCAGGCATTTGGCACACTACCGCCTGATTGCATTGCAATTTTCCTGTTTCTGAATTAACAGCGGAAAAGTATGCAACGAGTTCAATATTTACCCCGAAGCCATCCTCAGGTTGCATCCCAATCAAATAAAACCATCCTCCCAAATGTGTAAAGGAGGTAGCTTTCTGAATTTGTGATATTTGCAGAGGACACTTGAGTTGCGTGTGCAGTAAATTAAAAAATTCACCACATTGGTTTATTTATCAGTAGTACTGTCCTCAGAAAGCCACAGACAAGACAACAGCATAGATCAGCATCCAAGTGCTCCAATCTGCAGTAGTCTATAGCAGAAAGAAATATCGTAACCAAGGGTGCAGAAAGCTAAGGGCCAAATGACCTCTATAACTTGCCGAACAGCACCCCAAGATCGCAGAGAAAACATGCCATGCACCATATTTTATAATGCTCTCAGATACTATATTTCGAACCAAAAATGAACAGAAAATAAAACTATACCATACATACATGATGCAACATTGTTGCTGAATGGTGATATTATATCAAAAGGCATATAAATGATCAACAACAAATTGACAAATAGCCCAAGTTGGTTACACCAAAGTGGTACCTGGTTCTACCACAAAAATACTAGGTTCACATCAAGGAAGGGACATTTCACAGAAAGTGGCCTCTGGTCCTGGAAACCTTAAAGGGTGTGAAGACTCGTGCAAAAAGAAACGTCTATTTGACCTAGTTTCGAATGAGGTGAAAATACACACCCACAGCTTTCTACCATCGGTAATTAGACACTAGTGTACAGTCAGTACATACAGCTGCGGTCAATACCCACAGCACAGTATACAAACAATACAGTGATGGACATCTCAGGTCCAGCTAAAGATAACAAGGTATCACGTTTCATTACTGTACTGTCTGCATTTTGTAGCGACACGAACAAAACGTCACTTCCAAGCAACGGAAAGTTAACTTTTTCAGATGGCCGCACGCCGTTTGGGGCGAGTCTTCAATGCCTTTAATGTTAGTCAAATTCTATACACAATTCAACAATATTTATCGACTGAAAATCAAACAATGAAGTGTGACACGTAGTCTCAGTTTGCATTTTCATATCAAACAATGGGAAGAGTTCCCAATAGAATTGCAAGTTATAGAGTGCTTTCAATAAACCTGTTACCATTACTCAGCATTTACAACACAACAATAGAATCAAACTTTACAAAGGAAGAAGTCCTGTATTAATGATGCCGTACCATCCACAGTTAACGCCTCTTCTGCCCCCCATTGTAGTTTCTCTGTTCGTTATCTAGTTATATCCGTAAAGGAAGAAATAATTTGCTACGGTTCTTTCTTTTCCCAAAATTGATTGTCATTGTGAAGATGACCTGACTAAACTAAACTGTTTTAATTATAAATTTCAGACTGAATTGTTGTGAACTGATGAGTCATCTATGGGCTAGTGCATTGTCTGACACACTATAGTGTACTGTACACTGTGCTTGTCACCATCACCACAGCACAAAACCACAAAGGAAGAGAATTAGCACAGGAAGACAGTATCTATATATATATATATATATATATATATATCCATTGTTATCCATTGTTCGACGTGGCGTTAGAGGCATATATTGACAAGGCCTAGACTTTCACAAGTTTCGCCAATTGCTAAAACCTGCCAATCGGTGTATAAATAATTCTAAGTACTAGCTAAAATCATATTCCCACCTGCACTTCCCTTGACTTCATACAAAAAAGCAACCATTTAATAATTTGCACCAGTTGGCAGAAAAATGCCAGTGTATTTCTTCAGTTGGCAAACGGTGAAAGCCACTGGCATTTAACCTGGGAATTTTTAGTGGTCTGTAGATGACTACTGTTTTTTGAGAAAGTTGTTACTTTTAAAAACAAAAAAATCAAAACTTTGCAATGCAGCCTACAAACATTGCACAGCAAATTGTTTAATGTTCTTATGGCTGGCTTCATCTGTGCCATATAAATATCTGGGCAGAAGTTGCGAACTTGTGTTACTGTTTGGAAACGAGAAATTTGAGAAAATTATCACACTTCAAAAACAAATATCAGAACTATCCCAGACCAACAATACTTGCACAGTAAACATAATGCACCTATGGCTCACTCCATTTCCATCTTAACTGGTGAAGACATATAGTAAAGTGGTATACACTGAATACTGTCCAGCCCTGTATACTGTATTAATGGGGTAAATTTCTATTTCAAATTCTCTCTTTACTATTTGACAGTCACCTTGTTGTGGTATACATATTAGTTATAGGTTACATCTTAGGTTACATTTGAGGTCTAAGTGCATCACTCTATGCTTCCATTACCCATGAGTCAGTATGCCACAGGGGTCATTATAATTCTGTATTGAGTGGTCCTATGGAGGAATTTTAAAACTGACGTTTTCATGGCGGAATGCAGTGATACAAATTCTTCTGAGCGATCCGGGGACGCAAAACGTTTTTAACATTCTAGTAGTTAACAATACTGGGGTTTAGTAATGAGAAAATGCAAAAACAGAATGAGGTGAAGAGACTTGACCGTCTTGGTTAAATAGAGAAATACCCAAACCAAAGTTCTGTTCTGTTTAATCTGTTGAGTTGATAAATGTACAAACAAGTACATCAAGTTGAAACTTGATTGTACTTACAGTACTGTTGAACGAAGGGCCTGAAAGTCTAAAAGATGAATGAATTTACACTAAGTAGTTCACTAAGAAGACATTGTGTGTATCATGTCTAGAATAAGTAGATCACATGTCAATCAATACCTTCCAGTAATCACCACACAATATGCTCAGGGCTTCATTTTTTGGCACAGTGGCACCTATGTATAGTTAGTATGTCAGAAATAAGGGTATTTTATCTACCAGCAACTTAAGAGTGTAATCACCCAAATAAGGTCACATGGTAAGTTTATTATATATGGCAAAGGTACAGAATTCAGTATACAGATCCCAGAGTGAAATTAGGAAAGGCAACGACTATACTCTCCATAGATACTACTACAATGGAACTGTGTGGAAGAAATGTTGCCAACCGAATCCTACTGCGGATTATGTATCTAGATTAAATTTTGAAATTTTGAAAGTAGGGTTGGGGAAGGGGGTAATGGGAGGGAGGCTAGAGAATACTGTAGGTTAATCATAGCCTAAATTGGTAGGCCACTACCTCTAAATTCCGATTTAAAGTGCCAAACAACATAAATATGTGCTTGACTAGGTATAGAGGGGTTGTAGTGGGGTGGTGGAAGTGGTGGGGGTGGTATGGGTGTGGTAGGGTGACGAAGGAAGGGTCAGGGCATCATCATGTTCTTGAAGAGAGTGAACAACAGTATGTGTGCTCAAGGTGTTCAACTAAGGCCCCTTAGCGCGAGCCAACCAACCATGATATTGATAATCACTCCCAAGGGATAACTGAGCTCACATGAACAAATGACGTCCAGCTGTAAACTTGACATTGCAAAGTGATATCGTTGAACGGGAAGTGAAAGAGAGAGGGTGGAAACAATTCTCTGCTCCCAACTTTCCCTTCCACTGTGAGACAGAAAAGAAACTGAAACACACAAGATTCTAGGTGGTGTCAGATATCAAGTTATTGTATTCAGCATGGTTTTTTTACTAATTAATGTCAGTTCTGAATGATTTTCAATATCAAGTAAGTTTTATGCTGTATCATAAGCCTTTAACCTGGGCACGCTATCAATCACAGATCTAATTCTAAGCAGTGTTGAGTTTAATTATAACTAACTACTTTGTCTGGATACAACTTCATCGTTATGTTTTATCACTGATTTCATTCAAAGACAATAGTTAAAAAAAACAAAAAACAAGAGCCCAACCGGCATAATGGTTCCTTGCTTAGTGCAATATATTAAAGTGTTGTACTGTATATATGTCATCACACAATATTACAGCACTTTGATAAAATGATTGCATATTAAATAATACTAAGAAGACGAATCATAATACAGTGGATTTATATAGCGCCACAGCAGACACAAGAAGTGGCTGCTCTAAGCGCTTATCAAAAAGAGCCAATCGCAATCAAAAGAACAAGTAAAGAATTGAGTCTCTAAGTAACTCTTAAACATAGAAAGTGTGTGCAAAATCTAATATGGTCTGGTAGAGCTGGTACCACATATAAGGAACAGAGTAGGAATCGATATGTTTCTAAAAATGGGTTGGGAAGAGAAAGGTAGGCCTAATAGCAGAGGAATGAAGAGCATAGGGAGAGAGTAGTTGAGATATATACAGGTTGTTCCAAATGGTCAATGAGTAAGGAGTATTTTAAATTTAAATTGGCTGCTTCTACGAGGCCAGTGAAGTTCCTATAAGAGTGGAATTGTATGGAAACCTCTCCTCTTCCTTTTTCACAATGCATGCAGCAGTTTTATTAAAAAATTGAACCTCAAAAATATTGGGCCCAGAAAATGTGTCCCAAAATGCGTTGAGGTGGAAATAAAATTTGGGCCCACCTGGCCAATAAATGGGCCCAGAATGTTTTGGGACACATATGTTCCCAAAAAAATTTAGGCCTACATGCACCACTTATTAACCAACAACTGTATATAGTTTGGCTACAATCCGACTTGAGGCCTAAAAAATATGCCACAAATTTTTGGGGCCCAGATGGTCCCAACAAATGTAGACCTACATGTACTAGAGCTATTAAACAACAACTATATACCAAGTTGGCTTCAATCCGACTAAGATTGCTGAGTTATTGCAATGCAAAGATTTTAACTTATTAATATTCACAAGGTCAGCGCCAAAAGCGATAGGTCGCACCTTCTCACAATAATTCATCTACTCAGCAAGTACGAGAAATATCCATCATTCTGTTGTTGAGTTATCATGGACCCAAGCGAGTGTCACAGAAATTCACACACACACACACCCCAACCTGACTGCCTAGGTTCCTTTGCTTACAGCAAGGAACCAAAAGTTCTACACTATATACTGTACAAATTTAACAACTAACAGCAATTGATACAAGCACCCAAAAATGACCCAATTCAAGTAAATTACTGACGAACCCTTTCCAGCCCTCCCCCCTCCACCCACAAAAGGAAAAGGAATTAACTCATAAAACCAAATTATATGCAAGACACAAGGTTACTGTAAATCAAATGGAATTAACAAACTGAAAAAATTAGTAAAATTACATCAGGAGGAGTCACATAGTTTAGACTTTGGTGACAACAAAAGACAATGACGAAGCAAAATCAATGAAAGCAAGGTCTGTGATGAATCAACCTGAATGAATACCCAGGGAGGGATAATACAGTATAGAAAAGAGAGTCCCATAAACTTTTGAAAAATATGAGAAACGTAGAAGATGAAAACCAATTGTTTTAGGTTAGTTACCTACTGTAAAACAAAATACCAATCCCCTTCCCCAAACCCCAATGTTGGGCCAACTTGTTCGATGTCACAGGGGCCACTATCATGAAGTACTGTGTTCTTATGTGTTGTGTATATGAGATAAATACTGTGCATATATGTAATGGTTTGTGAATAGATATTCACATGGCTTGACACTTTTTCACAGGTGTTAGAAAATATTGACAAATATTATGCTGAAAGAAACGTTTGACAATTGGATAAAGGTGTCAGGAGGAATGACACTCACACCACTGTTTACTGTGTACTGTACACATAGGCTCTTAAGTACAAAGCAACACAATCCCATAATGTTCTGTACAGTTTACAGTACTAGCTACACATATATGGATCAAAATGGTTTACCTCCTTGTGAATCAGTGATGTTTTAGAATGTCGGTTGTTTACACTGCTGAAAAGCAGTCGATATAGTGAGTCATTAATATACTTTACTGTTTATATTGTGTTAGTGCTTTCATCAAGTAAATCATTCAATCACATATATGGATCAAAATGGTTTACTCCTTGTGAATCAGTGATGTTTAAGAATGTTGGTTGTTTACACTGCTGAGCAGAAGTCGATATAGTGAGTCAGTGATATACTGTACTGTGTATATTGTGTCAGTACTTTCATCAAGTAAATCATTCTTCCAAATATGTCACAAAAAGTTTGCAATGTTCCTCTTAGTCACAAATGTTACAGAAGTCACACAAGTTACATCTTCTTTCCAGTGCTTTGCCTGGCGCACTTATGGATTTAACTTTGCGGATATTATGAAAAAAAATTACATTTGTTTGATCTCATGGATGGCTAAACCACAAGAAAAAAGTATACCTGTTAAAGTACATACCTGCTCACTTAATATAGCAACCCGCTAACTGGAAAATGACAATCATAAAATCATTTCATAAGTTCAAACCAATTATTAACTTCCAAAGATCATGAAAGATGTCATGGCTCAGATTGCCAAACATCTTATCTCTTTCCCTTACACAGGTTACTCTATCAAATCAATCCACAAAAGGCAAACTCATTTTAGTCAGTTATCAACTTTCTCTCCATTTTCAAGCCAAGAAAATTGTTAGCTATAAATTCCAATGAGCACAAAACCAAGTTGTCGTTAATACAACCTGACTAGATTTCTTTTTACTAATTATCATAGCTCAATTAAAAATGTAAAACAAGAAATTAAATTGTCTTGCACATATCTCACACAACTACTTGACATCAATAACAATTTACTTGAGCGATATAAAAAAAAATGTAAAAAAACAAGTTTGAGTCACCTTTTCAGCTGGAACGCCTGCATCAGGAGAAGCTGCAACATCTCAAAGCTGGTAATTTCAGGGTCGATGCTGAAGTTCTTGTACTCTGGCTGCATGAATCCCTCACATTTCTATTAAAGAAAAACAATATGTCAGTACAATGATACCAAGTCAGTATGAAATTGGAACTTTACCTCGGGACTGATTTAATACTCATATTTGAAAAGCACACATACACTGTAGATATTCCAATACGCAACTGGATTGGATACTTGCACACATCGCTATTTTGCTGTATTTGTGTTTTTTGATAGATATATATACAGATACAGAGGCCAAGTGAGGTTTCCAATTGTTGGCATATATATTCTATATTCTACAACTGGTTTATTAATAGATACTACCTAGCTAGAATGTACTAACTTCACTTGTGAGTTGGTCACATAGCACATGTGGCATGGAGCCAGTGCAACAGTTGAAGAAACTCTCTTTGAGCTTGTTGGGAATTTCTTACACAATAATATTTTTTGAGCTGATTCAATATTTAGTAAAATGTGTGACCAATCCAATGTAGCTGGCGATGGGGGCCGTGTCATTCCGCCATCGGTACTTTCCACCATAGAGAATGTGCTCTTTCCGCCATAGAAAAAGTGCCATTCCGCCATGGAGGTAAAGCACTTTTTGTATGGCGGAAAGAGCACATTATTGTGTGTAGGAGTAACGTTAGTATGTAGGTTAGAAATATAAAGTCACAGGCTGTTAAGATGCTTTATGGTTGAATGAGTGATTAGCATTGGCTTGGGAACAAGAAATTCACAGAAAACTTTAATTTGATTCATTCTATCTAGGCCCGCAAAATCTTAATTCGACAATCAGAATTGGTCTTTTTAATAAACAATCAGCCTAATTTAATTTGATTTATTTAACCAACTATTATATATTTGATGACAGTGTATCAACTCTTACGAAAGGTATGGCGGTATGAACCTAGGCCTATGGCCGAATGGCAGTAGATCCGCCAGCGATGAGGGTAGAGCTTCACAGTTTTAGGGTATTCTAGGCTTTGCCTACTCCCAACAAGAAGGATACTGTTTATTTTCAGTTAACATAACCAATATTGCTACTGTATTATTAGCATCATCTTATTTGTAATCCTGTAGGTTTAATTCTGTTTTTAATTTGATATGACATTGCCTATAGTGTATCACATGGATCAGTTACGAGGGGTCACTCCTACAACTTACAAGTTAGTTAAACCTAGAGTGAACACTTCGCTTCGTCAAAAGAATTTTACGCAGAGAGTATTAGTTATTGGAATTCTTTGCCAGAACATGTTGTTAATTCTCCCTCTTTGAACTGTTTTAAATCGAGGCTTGATTCATTCTGAAAGGATAAACCTGGAGTGTTTGATTTTCAACAGTAACTTCTGCAGTTTAATTTTCTGTGGAGCGATTAAATGGCCTTTGGCCAACAGCATCGAAGTTGATGATGATGATGATGATAGGCCTAGGCTAGGCCTACATAATCTGTGGTAACTATTGGTAACCTAATAGGAGAACTAACTGTAATAACACAAGTCTTAAGGCCTATGCTAGGTTTATCATAGAGTAACCAGAGTATGGTGTAGCCTGCCATTTACCCTTGTATTCTTTAACCAGACCCATGCCAAAGTTGCATGGGTTCATATAATAACACTTAAAAGACACGCTAGAGAATAGGCTAGGCTATATTTGGCTAGGTCTAACGTTACGTACCGTTGCCTGCACACGTATAGCATCTCGACCTTTAGTGCCATTGAATTTCAACCCACTGCCAGCCATTGTCAAGGCGATATTAAATCACTCCTAGCAAACAACATTTATACTCAACTCAATTTTCATTTAGAAACAATTGAATCAAATATTGCAATTTAAATCCGGAGAGGACAGAAGGAATTGCTCAATGGCACTGCAGGTCTGTTGCTGTAGGCTAGTACACTGACTGCCTTAGAGCTACAGTAGTCTTAGACATACAATTTCCACGTACATCTCAACGTAAACACTGCAGCTATCCATTGAGTTCTCAACATGGTAGGAAATGTGTTGATGTTTATGTGAACAATGAACAGAGCAGTTGGCAATTCACAAACCAATGCCCCTAATAATGACTTGAAAATGTCACAACCTTATTATGTAAGAAATTTGATAGTGGTACAGTCGCGTAGAAGCTATCAAACGTGTGTGGGGTATAAAACCTAGTACTTTTTCTTGGTATTTCCATCATTTCTCTATAAGGGTCGACTTCTAGACCGTACTTTCAACTATTCGTCGCCGTATTGTATTTTTGAAAAGTCGGCTTCAGATCTATCGACATTTCGACTTATTCCTCATGAAATTTCGACAACAATAACGGCGGGGTACAATAATTATTCGTTTCCTGTACCTGAAACGTTTGTACGCATGTTGATGACTCAGATGGGTGTGGGGGGGCACAATATAATCTGCACGGGTCGGGCCCTTGTCCCGTCGCCTGGGCCAGGGAAGTCTATGAAATAATGTCCTCAGTAGGGAATCACAGCTTACGTTTTGTGAAGTTTGAAACACAAAAGTGACTTTAGTTATTTGATTTGAGTGCAGGTCCTAGCAACACAAAAACGTCTTTACTAACGTTATTAAAACGTTCTGTCTTTTGTTTTGATAACATTATTGGGGTGTAATAAATATGTCACGAAAACGTTTTCAGGCTATTATTTCAACAACAACAAAAATTCTTTTTAACCCTTAAAGGCATTGAAGACTCGCCCCAAACCGCGTGCGGCCATCTGAAAAAGTTAGCTTTCTGTTGCTTGCAAGTGACGTTTTGTTCGTGTCGCTACAAAATGCAGACGGTAATGAAACGTGATACCAATTGTTATCTTTAGCTGGACCTGAGATGTCCATCGCTGTATCGTTTGTATACTGTTATGTGGGTATTGACCGCAGCTGCATGTACTAACTGTACACTAGTGTCTAATTACCGACGGTAGCAAGCTGTGTGTGTATTTTTTGGGAGCGATGGTATAGTGTCTAACACTTCTGTTACACCTCATTCGAAACTAGGTCAGATTACCGGCATTAGACGTTTCTTTTTCCGCGAGTCTTCACACCCTTTAAAACATTAATATAACATTAATATAACATTAATATAACATTAATATCTTATAATTTTTTTATTACACCACATTGAACGTTATCAAAACATATTTTAGAGGCTCTTTTAAAAATGTTACGATAACGTTTTGTGTTTGCTGGGGTGGGCACGAGGATAGAAAACGCAGTACAATGAATACACCCCTCAATACTGCAACTGTGTCCTCCTACGCTTTGTTACATTTGTAGAGCAACAACAAAAAAACAGAAGGCTCTCGTCAGAAGTTGGCCATTTGCTGAATAATTGAGAAATGAATCACATAGCGGACATGATTGTGGTAGAGAATCACAAAGGTTGCATTTTGTCCGGGCGTCACATTTGCTACTGCCCTTCAACGTTTATGGTTCCCCACCCAGGCGGGGGCCTCCAGATTGAATATTTTCCCGCCTCCTCTGCAGTACGCCAGATCTAAATGGGTTTATAAACTCAGTTCTACTACCAGCGCCATACATGTCAGTATGTCGCTTTCTTTAAAACAGATGCAAAACCATTGTAATCGGGTCAGTAAATATGTTTTATAGATCCCTAGCTTCTTCATTCAGTAATTCCTGCAGCCATTCATTCAGCCCAGCGTTTCTTTCTTATACACGATTGCAAAATAACATGGGCGCAAAGTTTCAGGAATAGTTGGAAACATTCATGGTATATTATCATGGCAGAGAATATTTAGAAAAGAATCCACAATCTGCTAATGAATGGGATATAGATATGGAAACTAACACCTCTAAACGCCTATTCGGGAACTCCCTAGCAGGGACCTTTGACATCGGTGATTCAGTCGCACGCCCTCTATTATAGGGCACAATGTACTTCCTGAATCACAGCACTATCTGATCTGCCCACTGCACTGTGCACTGCATAGGTTTCATGCATTATAGTACTACATATTCCTACGTTAGGGTTAGTGAGACACAGCGATCACGGACCGCAGCCTAACTCACTTGCGTTTGACTCTCAGAGAAGATGTCTGGATTTGAGGCGATATCAAATGATGAAAAGGTATTTTTTAGTTACTGCTGATGCTCTCCAAAGTTATTATAACTTTGTGGTAGTATTCTGAATAATTTCTCCTTTCAGTGCACCCAGATTATGGTTAGCCTAATGTTAGTTGGTTGTCCACTTCCTGCTTTTGAATTACCTTGGATTCTGTAGGACTTAGCTGTAGCCTACGCCTCGACTATAGGGGTTGTAATAATGAATCAACTAACGTTATATATATATCATATAGGCTAGAACAATATTTATTACATATGATTCAATGTGACTTGCGAAGGGTCTATATGTTTGTAATTCTGGTAGTGTGTTCAAAGGGCTGGTATTTTCTTTGCTGGCAGTCTGCCTAGTAATACTATACTAACTAGTAGGCCTAGGTCCACCATTCTGAAGACATTGGCCTTCACATATTGTTAAGCCCAGACCAATTTAATGTTTGACATTTCAACCAGTAACTCACTGCTGAAGGCCCATGTAGCATAGCTTAACCAACCATTTAAGAACTTAAGTAATTATTTGTAAATTATTTCATATTTTATGAGGTCTTATTAGGCCTAGCCTAGGCTATACCTATATCATTTTTACTTCACCAAGACATCAGTTGCAATTAACCAAATGAAGTACAATTAATGTTTTCACTTCCTATTTTCTATTTTTAGGCAAGAATTGCAAGAGATTTCATTATACATGCACCACCTGGAGAGTTCAATGAGGTGTTTAATGGTAGGTTAAGAAGCCTACAGTTACCAATCTGGGCTAAATATACTTGTAAATGTATTGTGAAACATATTTAAGACTTTTAAGGAAGATTTTTAGGAAGATTTAAGGTAGATATTGAAGGAAGATTATATGGTGTATATGAGATCTGTTGTATGTTGCACTAAAGACAGTCTGCTGGTGTTCTATATTAAAAATGTTACTCCCATTTTGTATTATACAAAATGAATGTATTCAAACAGTTAGAATGTTTACAAGAAAACTTGCAGATACTCATGAAGTAACTACCCGATAATGCATGATCTCTTTAGACACACTTTGTTGCTCTACTTTTCAAAATGCTCTTGCTAAACAGAAGATATTTCAGAGTATAACAGCGACATCAAAACCATTGCAAATTGAACATTTATTTGTGAAAGTGCAAACTATGACAGGAGATAAATTCGTAGGTTCCAGAAGGAAAGCCAATAACTTAAGTCACTTCTACAACACGCATGTTTGTATGATTTAAAACTCGAGGCTCTCATGAATGTAATAAAACAACATGGTTTATGCGCTTCAAATAAATTAGTTTGGTTTCCTTAACAAAGCTAGATATGGCTAATGCTAACTTAATGCATTGATCTTTAAGGGATCTTTTGGGTTGGTTGCCAGCTTTTAACTATTTTATGAAACCTATTTATGTCTGTGAAAGATGATATGTAAGACCATTTGGCTGTATATTTTGTACTTTATAAGCATCGTAGGTGTTTGCAAAGCCTTCAAACTCAAGAGTTGGTACAATTACAGAATTAATTTTCTTTGAGGTATCAAGGCCATTCTTAGTCAAAATGGTTGCCCCATGGTCTTGGCATAATTTCTGCCTTACAAATTGATTTGTTTTATCAGTGATACAGAATTCAAAAACCTTTTGCAACCTCAATTAGTAAATTATTTGCAACTTGTTACTAAGAAATAATGGAAAGCTACTACTGTGTAACCAATGTTAACGAGCACAAATCTCTTATGAGTGACAACTTACAAATCTTTTGAATTATACGTACAATTTTCGCTTCACCCCCTTGTATCACATTTCTCAGCATTGTTCCCAAAAAATGGTAAATGATTAATTATATAAGATGCCCTGTGAAATGCATCGAGAATTGTTTTTGTTGTTTCACCTCGAAAACAATTTTAAAGACAAGAAATGATACAAATCTCAGACAACTGCAAAGTCTATCGCGGAACCGGCTCTTTAAACTCGCTGCTTTTTCCCTTCTTTTGCAGATGTACGAATTTTAGTTGACAATGACAATTTATTGAAGGAAGGTGCCTCTTCGTAAGTAACAATACTGATTTATGTATTTGATTGTTGACTTTGTCCTCGTTCTAAAATGAAGTTACAAGGGCCTGTGGCATATTCCAAGTCTTACATTGACCTCCCATCCTGTGTTGCATTATTTTAAACAAGGGGTAGTCTTGATATAAATACACAGAACGAAGGTACCATTACTGTACAATGCATTCTATTCATCATTCTTATATCAGCAAGCTAGCATGGTCTCTTTTGATAGCAATTCAAACTGGTACCTCAAAGGCCAAATATATAATTCAATAAACTTAAGTTTCCTGATTAGTAGTGGCTGTTTGCCGGTTTCCTGCTCGATGGAATTATCTTTTACTCCATACCACTTGAAGCCGAGAACTATTTGTCCACGATACACAACACTTTCAACTGACTTATTTGCTCAGGCATGCAGGCAGGCATATAACTGCAACTGTGAATATTCTTCTGAACTTTGGCTTTACTGATTACACATTAGTATAGTAATATAGTATAATAATATATTTGATAAAAGATTTGTTCAAAGAAAGTTCAAATTGTAAAGCATAATTTTGTCAATGACCAATTTTAGGTGGAATTGACTATGTATATGGTTTCCTCTTTATACTATGTATATGGTTTTCTGTTGCACATATGGGAATATTTCCATTTTACAGTGGTTGTCCACACACTTCTCTTGTTTGAAAAATATGTCAATTGTATTAAATTTATAGTGCTCAATGACAGCGGGCAGCCTTGATGATATAAATTTGAATTGTTTGAGAGGAAACTAGACGATTATGATCATTCAGCGATCCTATAACCTGCTTTGATTGTATGTTTCACTTTCTCTTCACAGGTAATAAATTGTTTATTGCCTACAAAGATTATTTTTCTGAGATACCTAACTGTCAGCCACTAATCACTTTTGAACATTCATCAGCCTCGTACTACTATGAGTACAGAAATGACAACCTGACGATTGAACATAACTTTTATTTTGTCGAGTAGAAGCCTTGTTTTGCTTGCTCTAATGGCGGGTGCTTTCGAAAGCTTTTATCATTGCATGTAGATCAACACTGACATTTCATTTCAGTCTGTCAGTGCAACAGAACATTGATTGCAATGACAGAGACAACACAAATATATGTTGGGTTACATGTTTGGTAGACAAACATTTTCCTTTCGTGAAGAGCCTTAACATTTCTTCCTTTCTTGAAACAGTTGAATGACAGCAGCTTAACATAAAACCTTCAAGTTTGAACCTTAATATATTTTAATGTCAAAAGATCTGGTCCCAAATCTGCTGAATATTGGCAACAGTGTTGTACTTTCTCTGAAGGTTTCTGCCCATCTCATCAATAAAATTATAAGGGTATAGATTGTCAGTGTTAATTGAAAGATAATCTTGTATATCCAGTGGAGGACGTTAAGTGTCTAGCATACATATACAGGAGTTAGTTAACATATTACATATGAAAGCAAAAGGGCACCAAGAACCTTCTTTGTGTGAGTTTGATTGTATTCCATTGTTAAGTGTGCTTGCACGAATCCACTTGTCATTAACTTGCTTCCTTTGAAATAGAAAGTAACTACCACTCATAGAGTTTTGTAGATTGCTGAGACGGGTTTAACCAAATTTGATCAACTTAATTGCCATTATTTCAGTACTTGGATTGCTGTATATAAAAAAATGGTCAGGCATATTCTCCATCTGACTGAAACCCCTCCAAGACCCCCCCTTCCCATGCACCTCCCACCCCTCTCACGAAAGGTACTCATACAAATTTCCGAACGGTTTTCAGAATGTCATTCTGTATTGAAACGGCTAAATATATCTTTTACTGATCGCTTTAACGGTGAGTGGGAGCTCTTGAACATCCCCAATTGTAAAGTGCATTCTAATCTCAGTTAGTTTTGACCGTTGGGGAACTATATTGAACTTGATATGTAAATATCATTAGTCATATTTGTTTCTCTTGCCATTCTCTCAGAGCTTTCGTTACATACAACAAGGACCAGTTTACACCTGTAGAAGTGAATGGCGGAGATGAAAAGGTGAGAGATCTTTCTCTCTCTCTCTCTTCCTTTGGCAATTAATTTTATATGCAAAGATTCTAATTTGTTTTTCTTTTTTTTTTTGAATTTTAAGGATGTGAATTGCTGTTATTTAATGGTATTGCCAGGTTGTGCACTGAATACTTCCTTTGGTATAACTTTCTGCCCATAATACTATGACTTTTGAATTATCATATTGGTCGCATTTGAATCTATGTAATATTGTATTTTGTTTCTGTGGGTACTTGTTGGCCCGTGGCATCCTCAGGTTATGGTGATAGTTGCAGAGTACTACTTACATATATACACACCCTTTTCTAAAAATGATATTGGTATTGCCATCCACTCATTACACAAAATGTTTTTAATTACGGTTGGGAATGTGTGGTCAGATGACAAGTGCTTTGAAATGTTGTTTTGATGACGCTGGATCATGTCTGACTATACTTTCATTCAAAGGAGATGTGTCATTTCTTAGTTTGCACTGCATATGATCCTTCAAAATAAAATAAAACTGTTAACAAACTGCTTATCCACTAGAGAGCCTGTGTAGTAGAATGTGTAAAAGTAAGTTGGCCTGACGTTTCGATCCTAGCAGGATCTTCTTCAGAGGCTAAATGACAAGTAACAGTAACAGAAGGGAAAAAAACATGCATATGATCCTTCACGGATTATTCTTAGCGTCGATAACTGCCTTATTGCTACAGTATCTGTTACGAACACTAAAACTGTTTTGAGGGTCAGTAAATTTGCACAACTTTGACAAATTTGAGATGAAATCCTTGTGAGTTTCTGAACCGTATCATTTTCAGTATTTTGTTTTACTTTTTGAGTAATTCTCGAGCCTATAGGTTTGTGAGTTAGTACACCAAGTGCTTCAGCTGTGCACAACAAGATTCCTGTTCATCTCCAATGCTTGTTTGATATCTTCTCACAGGTTCTCGTGACAGAGTTCAACGACCTCGGAAATGGAAAATTCCTAGATCCGTCCTCAAAGACGACCTTTAAGTTTGACCATCTGAAGAAAGTAGCTACAGACAATCAGTCGACCAGTGTAGATAACACAGCAGAGCCCTGGAGGTCTGAATTGGAGAAAGCATTGAAAAGCTACAGGAGTGACCATTACAAACATGGCAATGTTGGAGTAAGTTAAAAACAGAAAACTTAATCAGTAATATATTGAGCAGAAGGGGAAATAACAAGACAACATACACTGCAACAAATAATAAAGGAAGCCAAAAATGGACAACGACCAGTCAGCCAATAGTGAAATTTTTATAGCTTTCTATGAAGGGGAAGAGATGTATCCATTAATACATTAATAAACATTCATTAATCATATCAAAAATTGGCAATGTTGGAGTCAGTTAAACAGAAAGCTTAGTCAGTTATAAATTGAGCAGACAGGGAAAAATAAACAAAATACACCGCAACAAATAAAGCAGGAAACCAAGATAGACAACGACCAGTCAGCCAATAGAGAAATTAATTGTCTTCTATGAAGGGGAAGAGATGTATCCATTAATTCAATAATCATTATAAACATTCATTAATCATAACAAACATGGCAATGTTGAAGTAATTAAAACAAACTTAATCAGAAATAAATCGAGCATACAGGGAAAAAAAAGATATAAAAACACCACAACAAAAAAGCAGGAAACCAAGATAGACAACAAACGGTCATCCAATAGAGAAATTAACTGCTTTCTATGAAGGGGAACATATATGTCCATTAATTCAATAATCATTATAAACATTTATTAATCATAACAAACATGGCAATGTTAGAGTAATTAAAACAAAATTAATCAGAAATAAATTGAGCAGACTGGGAAAAAACCAGATTAAATACACCGCAACAAATAAGCAGTAAACCAAGATAGACAACGACCAGGTTTACCAATAGAGAAATTGATTGCCTCCTATAAAGGGGACGAGATGTATCCATTAATATTTGTGGGTGGAGTTGTGATTGGAAGAGGGATAATAGGGGGTTGTAGTGTCCAGATGATACCAACTGAAGGTTCCCACAGGGCCTCTGGGTCTTCTGAAGGTGGGCACATTTTGCAATAGCAATCGACGGAACCATCGAGGCGTGACTGTTGATTGGACGATGGTATGTGTACCTCATCGTTTCACCTTTGAATCTATTTACTATATTTTGTTTCTGTTACTTTGCAGGCCTTTGCAAAATCTTCTGGCAACTCAATTACTTTGATAGCATGTATTGAAGATCATCAATTCCAGCCAAAAAATTATTGGTAAGTCAAGGTGGTGGAATATATATCAGAAACTTAGATTATTTGTTTTTTCTTTGAAAGGATATTCTAGTGTTTTAGTTTGAGTTTTTGACAGAGATGATGAAAACTTCCTGCATTTTCAGTTTCAAACCCACATTCTTGTAGCATTTTGTATGGTGAAGATTTGATGTTTTCAAATTTGGTGATATTTACTCCGAGAATGTCGTATTCCTGTAACGTTGCGATAAGTAAGATATATTCTTCTACCAGCTAATGGTAACCACTTAAATTTGGTAAATGGTTTTCCTAATCCCCTTCTCTGATCTCTTCTCTAATCTCCCTTTCTAAGCATGAAACCTTTGGGTAATGCATATATATATATTTCTGAAGCGAATCGTTGCTTTTGTCGTCAGGAATGGGCGATGGAGGTCGCAGTGGTCGGTGACCTTTGACAAGTCTGCGTCCTCAGCTGAAGTGAAAGGAATCCTGAAGGTGCAAGTCCATTACTATGAGGACGGCAATGTTCAACTAGTCAGCCACAAGGATATCAAGGAGAAGTTATCTATCGGGGTGAGTCCATCGGATAATTTGTCTGGCTTGGGTTTTCATTTCGGAAGAACGACTCGATTGATTTTTTCATCCAATTCAAAAGCATTAAGTTGCCCTTTCTGTTTTGGATCCAGCTTTCTGAAGCTGGGTTCGTTTATACCAATGGGCTTTGCAAGGGCAATGGTGTCTGTTGGGGATTATGTCAGAAAATTGGGGTTTGAAAAGCAGAAGGGATCCGTAACATGTTACCGACTTACATACCCTGTCAAGACTTTCAGAACGAGTGTGAAAATGGTTCTGCTCAGGTACTATTGTAATAAACTGTGCAAGTGTATGTGAAGGTGAGAATCCATGAACATACTAGTGCTGATAGTAGTAATCGATTAATCGCCAGTAGTTGCGATTACACTTTGGAAGTTTGATTAATCTCGACTACAAGCTAGCACTACACATAATCTGCTTTTGAAAAATAGCCTAACCTATAGTCAAAAACAACACTAAAGCAGTTTGTCAGCAAATATTGCAAAAGGACAGGTTCTAACAATGCTACACTAGCACCGTGCTGCATTAAAATCGGCAAGCACCTGCTTTGGATAGATTCATGCATTTACTCGTCAGTAATACCCCTCTTCTGCAGTGCAACATTCAGTCCTAGCAATGTCACATATTTGCAAATTCTGAAGTTATTTATTTTTTATGTTTGCCAAAGTATTGGCATTTCTTCAAACAAGTTTACAATTACTTCATTTCTGGCTTGGTTCACATTTATTGGATGTCTGATCGAGTGTGTTGATTGCGGTGTAGTTTAATTTCAATCTGCCTGCTTTCACGCTAGGCTAGATCCTAGCCTAGAACGTTGAACGTCCTTCTACAGAAAACTCTTGCATACTAATCATCACACCGCTACAAGGTGTTACATCTATTCTTTGTTTGCTCGTTTGCTTTTATTAGTGCTAGTAGTTGTAGTAGCCGCGTAGATTCATTCGAAAGTTTTTGATTTATTATGAAGGATTTTAAGAAATGTTGAAGATCGAAAGTTGTTCACAAGTTTTGTTTGGTAGATGTTTCAACATGATTTAAACACCACGCGTTAAGACACGAAAGAACAAATAAAGACAGTGCACCATGGAGAAATATTTGTTTTGACTGTATTTCTGCAATGTTAAAATGACAGTGATGACGTCACAACTGTAACCGAGTAATCGCGAGAAGAGCTATGCGATTAATCGACTACAAAAGTAGTAAGAGTGGGACTATCAGCACTAGAACATACATTGTGAGTGGTGAGCAGGAAAGTTTGAATTTTGAGTTGGTTTCCATTTTCAGATAAGATGATACTCACAAACCTTCTTTTCATTTTGGAATGTAATACCTTAAAAAAAGAAAAGAAAAGAGAAGAAAAAAGAAAAGAAAAGAAAAGAAAAGAAAAGAGGAAGCTATGCAGCTAAGTCATTAAATATTGTGACACTAAACTGTCAATTTCACTTTCATAACAGTTTCAATGATGGATGTTTGGTTATGTTGTACTGTAAACAGGATGCTGACAGGAATTATGATGGTTACAGTATATGGTTGTTTACAGTGGAATAAACTGTCAGGTTTTTTTTTGGACATCTCTTGGACGTATACATAGAGGAGATCTCAGTATAGGTGATGGGTATCTACTATCCTTTTACGTCACACTGTACAATTTCAGAGGATTAGTACAGTAGTTGCCTTTAAGAGTTTGACCAGAGTAATCAGTGAACGATTGAGAGATCTGAATAGAAGGGGAACACAATATTTTGTTGAGAGCAGTATCCGTTTCCATAAAGAATTCTGTCTCTCTCCTGTCGTTTATTTAATAATATCGTCGACTTTTATGAAATAAATAAGAGGTAGTACCTCTCATTGTTACAAAGAAATATGGGTTATATCCGGAGAAAGTGATGAACAAGGTTAACGTCAGTCTATTTTTAAATGCAAAAATTTAGAGCATGAAATGGCATAATTCCAAAGAAAACTAATAAAGCAAAGAAAGGTCATTTGTACATGTTAAATTAATATCTATTATTGTTTGCGTCATTAACATTTGTTCATATAAAGTTACAAGTATGATTATTAACTGGTAGTAATTTTGATGCTCCATGTTCAAGTGTCAAACAGTTAGAAATTGACAAGTTCATCAACATCAACATCCACTACCCCACCATTTATCCTACTCTGTACAATTTGTAGAAACGGTGGGTTGATTGGTTTAAGGTGACAAATGTAAACTTGTTTTCCAACTTTTTTTTTCATCTAATCTCTGAATCCCTCATGTAAATGCAAGTAAATCCTTTCTGTGTTGGTTTTTTCTGGGGGTGTGAAAGAAGACACATCATGACCCCTTT
>KN895807.1:23461-38009 GCA_000934455.1 Apostichopus parvimensis
AGTACCTCTCATTGTTACAAAGAAATATGGGTTATATCCGGAGAAAGTGATGAACAAGGTTAACGTCAGTCTATTTTTAAATGCAAAAATTTAGAGCATGAAATGGCATAATTCCAAAGAAAACTAATAAAGCAAAGAAAGGTCATTTGTACATGTTAAATTAATATCTATTATTGTTTGCGTCATTAACATTTGTTCATATAAAGTTACAAGTATGATTATTAACTGGTAGTAATTTTGATGCTCCATGTTCAAGTGTCAAACAGTTAGAAATTGACAAGTTCATCAACATCAACATCCACTACCCCACCATTTATCCTACTCTGTACAATTTGTAGAAACGGTGGGTTGATTGGTTTAAGGTGACAAATGTAAACTTGTTTTCCAACTTTTTTTTTCATCTAATCTCTGAATCCCTCATGTAAATGCAAGTAAATCCTTTCTGTGTTGGTTTTTTCTGGGGGTGTGAAAGAAGACACATCATGACCCCTTTCTGGTGTTTTAGATTTCACTAGATGTCACTCTAGGACTCACGATAAGTAACCAGTAAAATTTCTCTTGACAACTTGTAAGTTCCTTTTTCAGTGAAGAGGATTTTTAATTCACTTCAGACAGAGAGTGTGATGTGGCTGTAATCAGAGGTTGCAGCATTTAATTCTTGCTGGTAGGCTAGGCTTGGTAAGGGTGGTGGGGGTGGGGGGAGGATGGGGGTGTATGAGGGATAGAGGTAAGAGGGATAGTGCATTGACCATTGGAGGGTTAGTAACAGTAAATATCCAATTCAAGGTATGCGGATTCTGTTTCAATGTTAGTACTGCTGAACTTAAAGCAAAAAAACTCTACTGAGGGATGCCATCTCAATCTTCAATGTTTCGCAGTTTGCTCATTTGCAATATCAATTTCTCTTTTCGCAGAGCGAAGCGGAGACAGCCAAAGCTCTGGTGAAGCTGATGCGAGACGCTGAAGGTGAATATCAGGCAGCCCTCAGTGGGGACTATTTGGTCATGTCGGACACCACATTCAAAGCCCTTCGACGTGTCTTACCGATCACAAGGAGCAAGATAGATTGGAATAAGATCACAGGATACCAGATTGGTCAAGCATTAAAGACTGAAACAAGTTAGAGTAGCCTATTATCTGTACATGTGCTTATACCGAACTCTCCAATACTGTTTCAAAGATTGACTTTTTATACTTGAGGAGGTGTTATTTTTTCGGCATCTCAAGATGTGATTTAGAGATGAATATATATGACGAGGGCTCCAGAATTGGGAATGTCCTCTTTGGCATCCCATACTGTAGGACCATGTAGAAAACCAGAAAGCAGGGAACTTAGAAGTTCAATGTTGTCTTGTTTCTTAGTTTGTGTCACATATGAAAACTATCAACACCAAAAAAATCTAACAAGTGAATTCCATCATGTCTCACCAGTTGTAATGAGGGCAGTATTGAGAAAATGGTTGGGACAAACGTTGTAAAAATAGTATCGTCAATTCAACGTTAATTGGGTGAAAACATTCCCTGTTTTTGTGAATTGTTTATATAAGCATTGTCTCAAGCATTAAGGTGAAACAAAAAGAAAGTCCAATTTTGCATATTCTTATTCCAACTACATCTTTAACTATTTGTGCCAGGCATCAGATATCGGCAAAAATCCTTTGTCACGGTTTTTAATGGGTTTGGCTGTTTCTGTAGAACCACTGGTAAAGTAAATGGCAATCATTTGACTTTTATGGCCAGTTACAGACATTGGAAATAAGACGCAAGGAATCTCAACATATATAATTGCAGTGAAACATAATGCCTTTGATAAACTTCCTGCCCTCCTGATTTAAGTTTGTGATGTGTCTGAGTATTATTTAGATAACGATGTTTCCAGAACTAAATAAGATTAAACTGATGCCTCAAAATTTCACTTTTGAAAGACATAGTCTTGTCACTCAATAGTTTGAAGCACTTGAAAGCAAAAACATCCTTTCAAGAAATAGATCAGGTATTCATGTTGGGCTTGGTCAGGATTTCTAACCTTTTGGCAGGTCAAAGTTGACAGACAAGAGTATCAGAAAATGACCAGTTGATTTATTCCTTGCCGTTTGAGATATTCTTTGCTGACCTGTTGAAAGTTTAATGTGTTGGTCTTGTTTTATCAGAACTCTAATCTGGTGTTGGTTTTTTTTTTTTTATTTAAGTAACTAGTTGGAAACATGTTCCTTACTCTCTCTCTTGTTTCTTAAAATCTAAGTCTCAATTTTTGCTTGTTTAATTGGTACTGTGGTCTTAATAGTTGATAATATAGTGACATATATCTTGTGATGTACTGTTAAGCATGGAGTAAGCACCACATAGCTAAACTTTATTGGTATAAAGACATGTTATCATACTTTTCCAAATTCATGTTTAGTAAACTAGGAGGTTATACAAAATTCTCTTGATTGAAACTCTTGATCAGTAAGATCGCAAGAAAGTCTCAAAAGGGACAGACATTTTGGATGAAAGGTACATCAGTTATTACACAATAAAAAGAAAAGATAACCTTAAAACGTTTTTTTTTTTATCTGAAGGGGCAAAAATGCTTTTTCTTCCAATGATTAACAAAGAGTTTAATACTTGATTAACTTTAGATTGATACCATGAAGCAGAGGTTTGAATGTAGAAAGCCATTTTTACCCGCATTTTTTCCAGTCATAATTCCTCACTTTTTGATGATTTAAAGTCCATTTTCAGTTTTGCATCTCAAATATTTCCTTCTCAAATTTTCAAAAAGTATCACATAAGTGGGACCACCCATATCTACAAATAACGTTGGGAACGACCCATTTTCTTATGTCTCTTGTTTTTTTATTGTAAGAGGGAAGATTTGCTGGGCATGTAACAGCTATTCCTCACGCTGGTATCGCTTTTACATCAAATGTACGATTTAGGAGTTGTCGTCTTGCATGCGTGGTGTTGGCTCTATGTCAGCTCTATGCATAGAGAGATCACAGTGGGAAGCATTAGTTGACAATAATATTTGAAAATATTGTTTTTGGTGGCCCAGACTTATTCTTCCAAGATTGGTAGAAATGTTCAGAGACATTTCAGTACTGGTAGTGCTTAGAATTGTAGAAGGGGGTGACCACTTTTGATGATAAAATTGTCTTTCCTATTTGCTGTTTGAGACAAAGAGTTTTAGTATTTCAGTGCTTGTTCAGTGCAACAGAAAATGCCAGGATGGTAAACCGTAAAAATTTTGCAATGTTTCCCAAATGGATACTGATGTCCTGTTTACTCTGTGGTTTGGTTTTTTTTCCTTCCAACTACGTGATTTCGTCAAATGTTTGATGAAGTTGTGCCAGAATGTATTGAATCAAGGATGGTTTCCATAACATCGTGCCTGCATTAAACTTTACTGTATATTTAATGATGAAAGTGTACAATAATACATGCAAAGTGTCTCAGAAATATAAGACTAAATGTTTTCCTGTTGACACATAGCAAATTTTAGCCATTTTCATTTGAGGCTGTGTACATGAAAATTGTGTAATTACAATTTGACTTTCAAACATGACCGGTGCCTAAGAAGTGCAGCTATGTATTTATGTGGCATTACACAGAGTTTTGGGGAGTTATGGGAAGTTACCGGTCGTCAGTAATAATGCCAAACCAATGAACAGAGGTTGCAGATTTTCACGTGATTTTCCCTCCTAAGCATTTCTAGCTAATGTAAAGCATGTCCGTCGGTCCAAATACCGACAGGAGTAACTTTCTTTTGTTCATTGAAAAATGTCTCACAGCGCAAGAGTTTGAAAGTAGACCTTGTAATATATTTTACCCAGAATGCTGTTGGTGAGTAGATCTTTTGTATGCAGTTTAGGACGTAAATTAAAGAAACAGCAACGGTCGTTAGTATGACAGCTTTGTAGTTTTATTTCCGTAAATGTAAAAGTTTTTTGTACTTTATTCAACACATTCAAACGTTTAAGTAATAAAACATAAGTAGCCCTGCTTGCACAGTTGTCATCCGTTTTTTTTGGTCAAAAAGAGAAAAAAATACAAAAAACAAATGGACTGTAATTCAAAGGCTTTATCCAAGAGAAGCCTATAAAACAAAATGTCTATTGTTCCTTGTTATTTTTTCTGTATGTCAGTCTCAAGGTATCTGGAATTTCTTTTGAATAGACTTCTGTGTAACTGTTTAAACAGGGTATCATCCTCACTATTAAGCCTCTCCCTACGCCATCTCCGATCTCCAATTGCCTTCACTTTTATCTGTTTGACCTTACGATCGTAGGAACAGCTTCAATCAATGAAAACTATATACGTAAAGTTCATTCATAACTCACAGATGATGAGTACCCAGACAATCGAATAATTTCATAGACTATTGCATTTTGAACTTGGTGATAAAGAAAGACCAGGACCTTTCAAGTTTTTTTGGCATCATATTTCTTTACCTTTGGAAAAACACCTGTTTCAGGATGCATTCTAAACTTGAACATTGAAATGTCATCCTTGCAACACAGAACCAACAAACCCCTGAGGGGCCCTCAACACTCCACCCTCCCTTTAATGTACTGTGTCTATTCATAACCCTTGTGGAAAGGGGGAGGGAGGAATGATCAACATCATGTCCCTGGATTTGTTGGAAGAATGTGGTCATGTTAGGTTCACACCCTTATTTTCAAAAATATCAACCCTTCAAGCAGCCTCTAGTGTTAGCAATGCTATGGACGGCTGCTTTACAAATAAACCCCCCTCCCTCCCCCCTGCCCATTTTGTTCTTAAATCTTGAAAATCATAAAACTTAAGACAACCAATGAAAAACTAAATCTGAAAGCCAGTTTTGTGTAAATATTCACTTTTATAATCTCTCTTCACTTTTTACATTTCGACTTGTATACTCTCTTGATGGAAAACATCTTGAGATAAATAACCTCTTCAGAATTTTGTGCAATAAATAAAATGTTGTTTTTTTTACATTATACTATACAGATGCACACATATGAAAAAGCACACAAAATAGATGAATGAAATGATTTGGCAAACAATGGAATAAATATCAAGGTGCTTCATTGTACCAAACAAAAAAGAAATAAAAAGTGGCTAACTTTGTATCAAGAACTGAAAGTTTCAAATAAAGTTCTTCATTAACATATGAATACTAAGAATCTTATGAAAGGAATGACAGCATTCCATTTGACTATAAGCAGAGCACCAAATCTGATCGAATACTACGCTGGCTACCACTGGACGTTAGTGAAGCTAAATATGGATAAAGAATAATTTACTCTGTCATTGCTTGTCACATGATACCAGTTTTGTGACATGATTTACTAAATTAATTTTCAATTAAATATAACCCAAGAAATGAGAAGATATCATGAGGACACTGTATGATGCCAGTAGACTGACAGCAGCATCAAGAATATATTTTTAAACAGCACTGTCAAGGAACCCAACCCAACCCATTTCATTCAGTGTTGTCCAGAAATGCATGGAGGGGGGGGGGGGGAGGGGGTTGTACAAGATATTTGCTCTTATAAATACTTTACACAAAATCATCACACAGGTCATACAGTTAATATCACATATCGATAATTTGTTAAATTAATTTCTATTATTTTCTTATCAAAGCAATATTTATATCATATCACTGACCATAAATAATGTCAAGCATGTTGTTACTTTATTTCTGTCTGATTATATAGGTATACTTCCCAAATTTTAGAAGTGTGGTGAATAACTCTACACTGCAGCTTACTCTGATACTGCAATTGAACCGATTTGCCAATTTTGGTAGAGGTACAAACTGAACCCCCCCACCCCCCCCAATAAAAAAACATACAGAGTAAGGTTAACTCCCCAACCCACCATCGCACCTGCCTCACCTAAGAAATAATTTGGTGTTCCCTCCCTTATGGCTTACTTTTCCGTCTTGTTCTTTTATGATCCATGATGGATATCAAACACTTCTTCAACCTCTTCTTCAAAATGACAGAACTATCCATCTCTCTCACTGAAAATGTTAAAACCTCACAAATCTTGCCTAGTACAGCTTCTTCGACTTTGGATGGAATACTGGGGAACCTGATCAAGGTGCTGAGCATGAACTCTATGGTGTGATGTAATCCCTTGGGGAGCCTCTTGAGTTCAGCCGCTGGATTCTCAGCCTCCACTAACGATTGCACGTCTTCTCCCGTCATGGCTGAAACCTGAATCGGAATTATTCGTGAAAACGACATCACCATGTGAGTTGGATGCATCCATATTAGAATATTAGGTTGCCAGGAGGGGTATTACTTCATGGTTAAATAGAGAGAGAGGGGTGAGGGACCCCCTTTATTCTTTGGCAGAACTACCTCTGTAGCATTCCAATGTTTCTCTGTACGTTGAAGATTTGATTTGATTTTGAGAATTCTTGCCAATCAAAGAAAGGATAAGCTTTTCATTGTTCTTCAGAATCATGTTCTTCCACAACTCCAAATTTGTTCACAAGTTTAATCTCTTACAATTTTAGATATCTTGGAAAGTGATTGAGGCCAACCATCTAACATGGATCCAATGTCATTTGCGCGATGGACTACTTTCTTCAGAGAATAAAGTCCATTTTAACCATCTAATTGATAATGAAATGGGGTAACAAGTGCCATGGGGGACAGACCAATGACTAATACCTCCAATTTACGCCAATTGTCAGAACTCTAATTCACTGTTAAGGGCTGTAGCTTTGGGCTTTACTTCAATTTGTAAGACCATTACAGATGTGATAATTATTAAAAGCTCCTGGATGAAATACTCCACTTCTACCTTAGTCAGCCAGACATAATAAAAAAATTAAGAAAGAAAGCAAAAAAAGAAAGGAAAAACCAAATCACACCTTCAAATGTAGAAACCAAGACCACATCAGACTTGCAAGGAACAGAGGATCATTCTCAGTAACCAGGAGATCCCATGATGCATTGCTTGCATTTAAATTTTCCTAAGGAAAGACAAAAATGAGTGTCAGCATGTCATGGAATTTTTTTTCATTTGGCAGACCATGAATCAAATTTACTATGATGCATCAAACTTGTTAGCATGGTGTCCTTATACTTTCTCGCTGCATGTTGAAGAAAATAAAGCAAAATACTGATTTCAACTTTTTTTAGACTGTAATTCAGTGATGCCTCAAATTTTAGCATGCTTACAATTATACTGATGACCTGGGAAGCAGTTCTCTAAATGGCACAGTCAGAGGACTAAATCGGTTAAATCAGTTCAAATGTGAGACAATGCAGAGTGTTGTTATTAGGTTGATTAACCAACCATCCTGCACTAACTCTATCAACCAATCAATACAGGAAGATTAAAAAAAAAAAACAGTAACAGAGGACCGGCCAGAGTATGCAAAGTCATTTAAAACAAAGGCATTTTACCATATTAATAAGAAAGATGAAATTATACAAGTGTAATACTTACTTGCAGTGAATTAATTCTCTGTTGCAATTGCTATGTAAGATATGGGGAGAAAAAGAAATAAAGAGAGAGAAAAAGAAAGAAAAAAAAAGTGAATCTTGAAGGAATGACTAATATCATGATAGATTATCTGATAGGTAACAATAAAAATAGAGAAACTGTGCAAAAGTTCACCTCTGGAAAGTTTTCTTTTTTATCTTTTGTGAATAGGCCTTAATGGATACCCTACATATACATATGAGGATATTCATTTGCCAATGCTTGTTTTTTCAGATTGTCTATTGAGCTAGTGAAAGTAAACGTTAATCTAAGTTGTGAAACAGATGTTGTGATGGACAGAAAACATAGCAAACTTGTGACTACTGTGTATCGCACTCAAGGAAGAATCAAATAACAAGAGGATTGATCAAGTGAATTTCGTTTATTTTTATTTTCGTTTATTTTATTTGTTTTTTTCACAACATATATAAAACATATATAGTGAATACAGAGAGTTATGGAATGTGAAAGGAATTGACTCTGACTTTGAGGAAACATAACTATGAAGCAACCTGATTCAGTGTTTAGTAACAGAGTAATTGTGTAAATGCCTATGGATGAGTTTGAAACTACGTGTCGCACTGACTGTGCCACAACCAAACGTTACCCACACAGATTAGTTCAAAGAAAGCTAATGCAGAGGGGAAACACATTCGAAACACACATTCCGATAACTTCTGAAGTCCGAACAAAAGTTTGACATATATTCGTTCATCCCCAAGTTGTCTTGCAGATCCACAGAGATATTTCAATGAAGAATCAAAAGAGGAAAGAGAGGCTTCTCACCAACAAGGCAGACTCTTGTTCTGGTGACATTCCACTTCGCTTTCCCAATTTGTTAAAAGCCAATGCCCTGGCCACTCCTTCGGCTACTTCACAGTCAGACTCTGAGCTCCTTCCGTCCTTGGACAGCAGAATTGACATTTTCTTCTCGATCACTGGCTTCCTGGTCGCTTCGCTATCAGATATAGAGGACGTGTCCGATGCAGAGGAGTTGTCCCGATAGCGAGAGCTACCGAGGGTTGAACTGTTCCCTTGAGAAATAGACTCCACAGTGCTACATGTGCTGTCCATAGCGTCTCTCATCTCCTGGAAAGCACGAGGAGACATCTGGTACATGATGTCATAATTGTCCTCTTCAAGGTCAAATTTATAATCCTTGTCGTGAGCCAAGGACAGAAGCCTCTTCCATATGACATAAATTATCTGTAAGAGTTTTCGATAAAAGACGAAGGTACAAGTTCTTGATTCATGAACGAGAGGTAATATTTCATTGATATTCAATGTTTCTGGGGGAAATTAATAATTGCATTTTATTTTGGCTGAATTTAAAGCTATTTCCCAATAACCAGTCCCCCCCTAAACCTACCCAATACACACCTTCCATACAGACTCTACAAGAGTGGATCCAGGGAGTAGGTCCCCCCAGAAATGCACTTCATTGAAAACTAATAATGTTAAGCAATGCAATGAAATCTTGTTATTTTCCAATACACTTTCCTGTGAAACTTTCTAGCAAAATTGAGGATAGGAAAGAGGATAATTCTCATGTTTTCCGGTCGACGAAGAGTAAAGTATTTCCAAACGTGTCCTACCTTTGGTTTGTATTTTAACTCTCTTGCTTCGTAACCATGCAGCATCAATTTCTGTCTGTTCAGGAACTGCCCCAGAGTAAATGGATATGCTCTAGGATCTCTGAAGGGACAAAAGTAATTTCAAACATTGTTTCTTAACTATTTTCCTTATGAAATAGTAATTTAGTCATGTCATAATGAGATATGTACTCCTCCCCCAGGAAATATCTTCACATTGGATGTAACAATTATAGAACATCTTGAATGATGGTTTCAAATAAAGCCTTGAAAACTATCAACCCATTGTTCTGATTTGTTTAGTAACTGTCCAACCTTTATGAATTAGGTTTGAATAAGACAATAAAATAATCAGTACTGGTACATCAGTGTGATTGTGATGGAGACCATTAATAACATGGATCCACATGGACATGGATCCACATAAATTTAGCCTTGGCGGTAGCATTCCTAATAGCGATGAACATCACATCCTCAAAATGACAGAATGGATGTTGTCTCATCTGAGAAACATACCAGGGTCAGTGAATTGCTGGTTTTGGTCTTGGTAGACATGAATGAGAATCCCAGTGCAATCGGTAAGGACACCATTTTTATCACTGCACGACACTTTCACGCTCTTGACTAAGGTAAACATTTCCAAACCTTGTAAATCCACTGCTGATTGTGATTAACACAATTCGGCTTGCACACAGTGTTGCTACCTAGTTGTCACGCTATGGTAATAAATATCTTTCTCACCTCTGATCATGGCATTCCAAGAAATATCCTTTATTCTGCAAGGTATAATTTCTATTATCAGAAGTTTGCACATACAAACATCACAATAGAGTAGATAGTTTTCTCTTTGAAAAGCATAATGTGATGAAGCGATTTGAAAGGTAAAACTTTGAACGAGAGTGAAAAAAAAGAGACTTACGAAGCTGAGAAGATCATCCTGAGAGGAATCAGATACTGAGCAAACTGCTGACAAACTTCAACTTGAGTCGATGTCTGGACTGAACCTGGCCTAAAGCAGATGAAAAATAGAAAAGAGAAAATGAACACTTCTTAAAGTTCATACAAATATATATATACATAAATACAAAAAAGGTACAAATTTCCTGTTACCAGACTTGATTAACAGACCCCAGAAATAAAAATTAACAACTATATCTTCTGACCTGGCATGCCTTCTTTTTTCTTTTAATATATTCTTTTGTACGATCAAAATAACCACCTTTTCTATCTGACACAGTGGATTGCATTATTCCCATGAAATGTCGTCACCGCTAGATTCACGTAAATAATCTGAAACTATGAGCTTTCTCTCTGGCCCGACATGACTTTTTTTGCATGATCAAAAGGAATACCTCTTCTGTCTGATGTAGTGAACGGCGTTATCCCCGTCCATCCTCTGAGAGTAGATAAGATAGCATGCTATCAGAACACCGGTACGACCCTTCCCAGCATGGCAGTGTACAGCCACCTGGATAGAGGAGAGATTGAGAAATGGTCAGGTCTAATGAAACAAACTAAAAACCTGTTGGTCTGGTTGTTTACTTTCGCATGGGTCCCTGCCTTTAACATATTGCACATTATCATGTATCATGCCTAGCAATGCTGTTACACTTTCAACAGTCCACCCGCTTGAGATTGTGTCATTTTGTGTGCCTTGACATTCATCTCCCATCTCCCTCCCGTCCTTAAAAGCTTCTCCACTGAAACATCGGTCCACAACATCAGCAATGTTTTAGAAACACACAGGGCATAATTTAGTGTTCAAATTTTGAAGGCTCTGATATTTGTCCTCTCATTGAATACTATAGTTCCTGTGTAGAAAACTGCTACAAGCATCTTTATACTTGTATAGCAACTTGACCGTTTTGAATAGTATTTTGCAAAGTGGTACTGGATAAATTGTTTGCTGAGGTCAGGTGACATCTTGAAATGAAACCTATGACACTGACATGTGAACCGAGTACTTGTAGCACGTATCATTTGATGTGCCAACACAAAACCATCTCGTGTTGCTTTGTGCAGCAGTGACAGCAAGCAAGGTTTCAACAGTGTTTGCTCACAAACAGATTTCTTTCTTTCTGTAAAAAGAGAGCAGTATATCTTTACATTTTATCTGGCCCAAGTATTTACTCATTAATTGAAATTTTATGTTTATTCATGTTTAATAATATGAGAACTTTCCAAAAAGTTATCCATCAATTTAAATGATCTCACCTTCCCTTGTTTGATCGCAAAAGCCATCACTTTGACCATGTCCAACAGGAACTGCAAAGAACGAACTCCATAATCATCCCAGCCAAAATTATAAAAAAAAACTGTAAGAAATGAGAAAAAAAGAAAATGTGGTATCAACAGCCAGACCAGGAGAGCAATGATTTGCTAGACCAGTACCATTCAAAAATATTAGAGCTTACAAAATAGTGAAAAACCATTTCATTTTGGACCATTTTTACTCCACCATGTCTGTACTGATGGGTTATCATTGTACAGGTGTCTAGAGCACATGTGTTAGCAAGCTGAAATTTTACGTCATATCTTTGAAATATTTGATGATCATAAGCAGGAAGCTGCCACATCACAAAACTGGAAACATCACAAAACACAGGAATCTAAGCTAAATAGTGTGTGAGGTTGAATAATCTGAATGTATTGACATTGAATACTTATCTTTAGAAGATACAGGTACATAATTATGGAGAAAATACTTCAATATTTAAGTAGCTCACCTCCATTATCCATAAATTCCTGAGGGTCATATGAGAATCCGCTCTCATGAAGACCTGGTCCGCAGCTAGAATGTTCTCCAGCAGTTTGTAAGTTGATGATTGACTTGATCCCAAAGCTTCAAGTGAAAATGCAAGGTTCCAAAAGTTAGAGATGAAAGTCAATATATTATTTTTTGTTTTTATCTCTGTTATTAAAACTAAATGTAACATATTTATGCAACACAGTTTACATATTGTGTAGATAAAAGATATTTCTTGAATGAAAAGCTGCTTAAATTTTGTATGACATTGAATGGTAAATCTTCTTGTAAAATACTTTTGACTTCTGTAACGGTGGAAGAACACATATTATGCAGTTTTCTGTGTGATAACACCTTCAAATGTTTGATAAAGTTGGCTCATTGAAGAAATGCAACCATCAATAATCACAACCTGTGATAAAGAGTTACTCATATATGAAAGCACATGCATTTAACAGTCCTTAATTTAGTTTCAGACTCACCTTTTGAATTGGTTCGCTATATTATATCTCTCCATGAATTCCCCAATTGGTCTTGATGTAGCTAATACATCCTTTGTTATCCTGTTAACATAGAGCAAAATAATGTCTCATACGATAATTGCATAACAGAAAAACTAAAGAAAATTTAAAATGTTGCAATGAATATCTTCTGATATTTTCCTGAATTCTCAAGCAAAATAGTTTTGTATAGACTAGAAATCTGACCCATCTTAAAATGCAAACTTGTTGGAAAAATACACACAAAGAAAAATACATCAACACTTCAAATTGAATTGCAGTTTGATAATTACCAGTGTGAATATAAACCTCTAACCGCCATATCATCCTCAGCAAATTTCCCGGGATTGCAGTATTTGCAGTTCTTTCCACCACATCCTAATGAGCATTTTAGAGGTTCTGGGGCTCTGCGTCTGACACTGTCCATAAGTGATCCATACTTCCCTGAGAGTCTCTCAATCGTGTTGATGTGAGGACCAACAGACTCTGACAAACTGTCTTCATCTTCAGTGGACATGCTATATACTCAAACCATTGGCACCTTATGCACTATGAAATGAAAATAAATGAAGGAGGTGAAAACATATTTATAAGACAAATAGGAATAGGAGGACCTAAGTTTGTGAGCTGCCTTGGTTTGATTGACAGAATTAGGTGGAAACTCTTCATTTTGATAAATTTAGGTGATCTAGAATTAGTGTGTGTCTAGTAACCAGCGCAAGTGGCTGAAGTGGCAGACAGTAACATGATTGCACAGAGTGAAACACTTCCAAAGCTGCAATAGAAATGCTTTGCAGAATCAAGGGGCGAAAAGACATATCTTAGAGAATTAAAACCTTTCTTACTTACAGTGTCCTTTATTGTAGGAACTAGAACATCAAGGGCTGAATTCAATCAATGTGATTGATTGAATCAATTTGAATCAATTTGATTAAAAGGTGTTAGGCAATGTTTTGGGGTACATGTGGCAGTGAAAATATACTTAACCATCAGTTAGTTCTTACAGTATGCATGGCACTCTCGCTTATAGGGCAACCAATCAATCAGCACCAGTGCGATGAGTATTTAACTGATGGTCTGACAATAAGCAAGAGTGCCATTCCCATTGAAATGACCATTGGGAAAATAGGCTGAAAACTCTCACACTGTAGAAATGGCTTCTTTTGTTTGGCTATACTGTTAGCCTAATGATATAGATCTGCAGTAGCAAGATAGGTATTGCGAACCAAAATTGACATTGAACAAACATTGCTGCAAATCAATACCATTCTGACTTTTTGCTGTTATTGGCAAGAAACTGAATAGTTTCTTTTTGTAGTGAAATTTTTGATTGCCAATATATAAAAAAAAAGGAATGAAGACTGCAATCCCAAAAGTGTATCGTTATTCATGAACTAGGGTGAATAGTACAAATCTTTAGTAGCAAAATTATTGCTAACGTTAGTTGAAAATATCGCAGACAAGTTTCTATGAATGTACACATATTCATTCCTTTCTGAAAATCTTTTAGCAGCTCCTAGTGTATAACAGTGTTTTCAATTTATCTTCAGCCCATTACTAATGTTAGCACCAGTATAACTTGGTGGTTTGTAATAATGCAGGCCACGAAGACACTTTCTTTCCTGCAAAATTAACAAACTCATTTCCATTGATACTTTCGGAATTAAGTCATACATATAAACAAGTATGAGTGGAAGAGTTTCTTGGTTTACATATGACATTGATATTTTTATGTAAGTTGTTGTAGGCATTTGACCACCAGTCAGCAGCTTTTGCAATTCGTATAGGCCCTAGGCCTAGATAACAATTAACATCTGACATTAATCGAGCTGTTTCTTTTGGACATAGTTTCATCAAAATTTCAGAAAATATTATACTAAGCCTAGGCATATGTATTTTTTTTTGAAAGAATAAATACATTTCTTTCTTTTTCACAGCTGTTTTTTTCAACAAATAAGAAATTAACGTTTCCCGTTTATTGCAGATTTGGTGTCACCTATCCAGCTAATGTTCCATAGACTAAGGCTAGTATTACTAGGCTAGTAGTAGCATGGACATGGACAATTCCGGACACCTAAGCCTTAAAACACCCCAAAACTATATCTTCTGGTATAAATCACCTGAAAATATACTTGATATGGTGGGAGAAGTGTGTTATATTACGATACACGGCCAAACTTTCTTTCCTTCAAACTGTTTTCACGTTGTATTCCAAGAAGATTCTTGTGATTGTGGAA
>JXUT01140528.1:0-13607 GCA_000934455.1 Apostichopus parvimensis
TGATTAATGAAACAACTTACTACACTGTAGTAAGTCTTGCTTCGGTTTTAGAAAACCACATTTCTAATGTTTCTACAAAGTCCTCCAGAATATTTCCCCTGAACGAATACTACTAAACACTTTTGATAGTTTATAACAACGCCTCTTTTTTTTATTGCATTTGTGAACCTGATACTATCCTTGCAGTCAATCAATTAAGTGCTTTCCAGCCTCAAAATATGTACAAGTATTCATTTCAAATGTTTCAAACTATCAGACACAAAATTCTTGGGCATAATACTGTGTGACTTTTAACTACTGAATGACCTGATTAAAAAATAATATCTGCAAAAGAAGAGTGATACTAAAATGCAAAATATAAACAAAAAGAAACAAACCCCAACAGAAAAATTAAACACTAAAAAAATAAAGTGACTCGACATACGGTCTTGTGCTACCTCCAGACTCTTCTTAAGAGAACAACTAATATCTGACTGTTTTACAAACTCAAAATAAATTTTGTTTTTAGTCAGTTTAAGACAAAAGACGATTAATTAAAGAAGAACATGAAATCTGATTTCATGATACAGTTCAAAGGCACTTAACAAATTTGTTTTTTGGTTTCAGCTGCAATGTTGCATAAAAATGTCAAAGAAATATTTCTCCCTTTTTATGAACAATCTTTTCTTCTACTTCTTTTGCCACCAGCAGGGTCCTGAGTTGATGACTTAACTTTTTGGTTGTCTCCTTTTCTCTTCTTAGGAGCTTTCTGATTGGTCAAGGCTCCTTGACCGACCTGTTGACATCCAATCATTGAGGAGATATCATCATCATCTGCAGTCAAATCCTCGCCGCCGGTGTGAGTCAATCTCGAAGGTTCCCCTTCATCCTGAAGAAGTGACAATTTATTTGAGAATAGATGTTTATATTTACAATCATCTTTAATGAACTTCAGACTGCCAAAATGTCATCTTTATGGGTCATTCCATAGTTAGGGGTTCATTGATTGATGGACCTTAGGGATACCTTTGTCTGTGTATTATAACAGCAGCTTCTATTGAAAGGTAACAGACTGTGCATTGCAATGTATCAGAACGTAACAGATAACTTCCTTCTAGAAGAGCAATCGATTTTTTAATCATTTATAAATTTTTCAAGAACTGTCAAACTTATTTAACACAGTGTAAAAATGCACATCACGAATGCTACAAAGCAGGTATCCAAATAATTAAAGACTACTCATGGGCAATTTTTTTGATCAAGAGTCAGGATGGCAAATCCTTCTTACTTTTTTTTTTTAACAACAATATATTGATTTTCAATTTTAAGATACTGTAGAAAGGTGTGATGGGGGGGGGGTGCAGCCAATTGCAATTTGGTTATTTGGTTAATGGAAGTATCCCAGAATGCCAAATTGTTCTAAGGTGTCCTGCGCATAAAATGCTGAAGTTTGATGGGGCTGACACTTCATGAGTTGAAGAACTTTATGCATGTTATCATTCTTTGAAGAAAGAAGGTTCAAACTCTCATGCTGTGGCCCTCAAATTTCCTAGCCAGGTGTAATCTGTCAGGGCAGACCAAATATATCCCATATCTTAAAGTGGAAAATGTTCTACACGCTTGGTTGTAAAACCCAATTCTAAATATCTTCTCAATAATTTGGTTAATTTTGAAAAGTGACCACTTTTGACTCTTTCTTCACAAAGTTGATCATAGTTAGTGGTCTGTGATGTCATCATGGTAGGTTTTCTCCATCGGCTTCACTTTTTAGTATTGTAATCTTTCTGTCGATTAATCCTTCAGATGTGAGAAATTTGGAAATGTTTCGGATGGATAAAACGCAATAAGGATGAGGTTTTGAACCACTAATGCTGAAACATTTCCACAAATTTTGTTAAAGCGATCATATTCAGCCCACCAGAATAACCCCCTTTTTTTTTTCATTCAAAATAAACAGTTTATTGTTTTGCACCAATACCACCAAGTATGTTTGTCACTCTGGCTTGTTTGAAACCATGAAATACTGGGTCATTAAAAGCTCACTAGACACCTGGAAATAGCTTTTAATAATTTCTGAGAAGCTCTAAACAAAGTCAGGAATGTTTCTTTCCGACATCACATAAATATGTTGAGTTATGATTCCATGGAATAGCAGATGGATCTGCAACCTACAGTTGACCTTGCTTAATACTTTACTTGAAGCAGGGATTCTGGTTTTCTTTATATGAGGCTGTAAAAGATTTTCACCAAGTTAGGGAATAAGAACTACTGTTCTCTCCAGTGTTGGTACCAAACAGAAAACTAAAGTCATCAAATGTAGCCAGCTGTTTTCTAGACAGATAAACATTTGATTCAACAACAATAATATTAGACAAGGGTCACAAGATGGTATATATTCACATCTTCCAAGATTTGAAACTTACCTTTTTGTGGCACTACTTATATATTCATTGTTATCTTCAGAAGGACAACAAATTCAGAAAACGACTAGAAAGATAAATTTTTCACTCACCATCACTTGTTCATTACTGACTGTCTCCGATACATCATCACATCTTTCTTCTTGAAGACTCAAGCTTGATTCTTGTCTATAAATTTAGAAGAAAACAATTTTTTTTTGGATAAGATCAGTAAATCTGAAGTAGAAGGAAACATTGGTTTTCATTACAAACTTCTCTGGTCTTTTTATGGTCCGCAAAATCTTTTGGAGGGTTGGGGGGGGGGGGAATTAAACATTCAGAAGAAATAAGAAATTGCCAATATTTTTGGGGGAAAAAAGTGGACAAATCTTGTACAAACAATTATGTCAAAAGTTGAAAATATAACAATACTCAATAGCAACCATTATAAAGCACCAGAAAATTTCTCAAAGTGGAGGAGGGATACCACAGAGGAGTTTTCCCTGGGCAACAAAATCTCCCACTGGATCCTCCCAGGAAAATTGGGGTTACCAAACGCAACAAAACAAAAATTTAATAACAGGGACTTACAGTAACCAGCCCTCCAATGGAGATTCTGAAATAGTATCCATTAAATCCAAAACATCGCCGTAATCTCTCGTTGATTTTGTCTCGCGTTGTATAGTATTTTGGTTTGAATCAAGGTGAGGTAGCACTGAATCAATATAACTACCTGTGAAACAATGTAAAATTGTTGCATGAAATTTTTTTTTTTTAAATTGCACACTACAAATGTTACAACAACTAGTCACCAGCTAGATGTTTTGACTTCTTTGGACCTCAACTAACCTTTCACCTCCACCAAAAACCATAGGGTACTTGGAGTTGGAGTCACCAGTAGGAATCAACGCACTGAACATGTGGTTCAACCTTCTCCATTTACTATTTTCACAAGGTATTCACGTTCTAATCTCTTTTTGAATGTGGAAAGGAAACCCTTTCTTCCGTTTCCCAAATTTTGTTGTCTTACCTTTGTTGATTTCATTTTACTTCCAACAAAACTAATAGGGATTTTTTTATCAATGTAGGCCATTAACATGTCAGTTCATGAAGTTAACCACACATTAACTTTAACTTCAGTTACTACATTCAATTGTTGTGAATACAAGCAGACACAACTACACACATGCACCATGCTTTTGAGAACTTTAGTGAACCATAAAATAATCAAATATTTATCTCATAAGTTACTGTAATGATGATAATGTCCTTTGCCTTATTAAACTGAATGAAACAACCCACATTCTCATAACCTGTGATAAAAGATAAGTTGAACAAAAAAAGAAAATAATGACACATTTTAACTATAATACCAGTACTTCTCCTCAGTAGCCAGGCTAACATGAACAATATTCTTTCATTTTTTTTGGCCTTCTTCACTGTTCTCTGCTTTACTGTTGCTTTCCTATCTATATCAAAGACTGAAATTATATGCCTTCTTAACCATTCTCTAATCTCTACCAAAATTTGCCCTACTGACTGCAAAGACTGAAATTCTTTACCCTTCCTAACTGTTCTCATATATGAACATACCTGTATATTTTGCCAACCATTTTTCAGGATCTTCATCAGGCAGGTATACCTGAAACTGAAACTTTGTGGAACTTGTGTCTTCTTGAGCCAGCGGTTGGAGGAGCCACTTAGAGATATCTAAATCCTCAAGGAATGGGGACATCGACTGCAGAAAATTTAAACAAAACAACACTTTCAACTTCAGTAGAATTGCAACATGTATCTCACTGTCCAATTAAAACTCTTTTATAATGTTTGGCCATGGGAATAGTCTGAAGCATCAGAAGTTCAGACACTATAAGAAAAGGGTATTGAAAACTGTACTGTACATAAGTAAATTATATTTAAGGTACACTGTACACCTAGCCTGATCTGTCAAAGTGCATTGATCAACAAAGTTACATGAACTTTAGAGAAATGGCATGCAAGCACAATGGTCAGTGTCCCCAACAAAAGAACAAAGTATGTAACAATCACTAGGTCAATAGGCACACAAGCTGCAGGTGCTACTTTAGCCTGCTGGCAAAAGAGTAGATTTGTTGCAGTTTTAGTGTACATAGAATCAATATGTTATCCATTAAGAAAACATCATCTCTTATAAGGCCGATAAAATCCTGAAGATGAAGCTAAAACAGCATCTTTGAAAGAATTTGAAAAGTTTACTGAATGTTATATATGATATTATATATGGTACTAAAAAACCTAATTTATTCAAGGGATAGCCTGGTAAACAGACAGTGTAACACCTATCTGAAACGGAATCTACAGATTCACTATTGCCAACCTTGTATCAAACATAAAGATACAGTAGATTAAATTAGCTGTTCAAAATGATTGCTGAGTAATTCTCTTACCACTTGTCCTGCTTCCTGATGCCTTGATGCCATGGTATGAAACAAGAGGTTCTCCTAACTTCTACACTCAAGATACAATAATCTGTTTGGGCCTGTAGGTAGATACAAAATGAACTGTTCTGATGAGAATGAAAGATATAGACATGGCAACACTTACAAAATATGATACATTATATACATTTATCTGTACAAGTTGCACAACACAACTGGCATAACCCCTTCTACTGTTTGCGATGGTTTCCTGTTTTATTAGAATCTGATGCCAATACTGCACTATCAACTTTCACTTCCTGGTGTTTACCTAAGTCAAGGATGTGGTGGAGACACGTAGCCTAATATTCTGCTTATTTAGAAGCTACTTCACGTACAGGATACTTCCATGAAATTAGGGTCAGTATGAGTGATTTGAAAATCCTTATAAAATTAAATGAAAGTAAAACTACAGTATCCTAGCCCCTATACAAATTTGCTACTTTTGCAAGCAAAATAATCTATGTTTAGATATTCTACTTGTACCAGGAATAGGTGCATCAGTACCATAACCAGGCCACGTTTCAGAAGACAAGTTTATTAGGCATAATTTTGCTTTTGTCCGCATAAAGGCTCACAATATTTTCTACTAGCAAAAGTAAAACCTACTTCGATCGGCCTACACCTACAGTACAACTTACAAGAGCCTATACCTTACATTTTACAAATACAATGCTAACGATACAAGTACAAAGATTCAGTCGTAAAACAGGACATAATCATAAAATGAAATTCGAGTAACTGAAGCAAACTCACACGTTCAATAAAACGCTGCTATTTCAGCATTCAGCAGGTATCGACATGCATAACTTAGTCTAACTTCTAACAGTTTATGAATGCTGTGGTGACTTGACCTTTTACTTAGCGAAACTGCTACTAACGTTAATTCAACACTTTTACATCAGTGACTAGTCTAGTCAGAACGATATTTTTCTTTTGTAATGAAATAGTTTCCAAATATAATTTACCAGGTATCTGATTCACTTGGTAAGCAGCGACGGCTACGTGGACGGAATCATGTTTGTGTGGATTGGGTACTTTATTTAGTTTATTAACAAAGTTTCGACTATAGTATTTCCCATCTACGCGATTTTCTTGGAATCAAGTACATTGTGTTACTTTGTTTATGTTTTGGTAGTTGTAGTCAACGAGTTTAACAAATCTGGAGGATTCATGTCAATTGGGCGCGCGCGTACCATGCACGGAGGGTCATGTGATGTGTTCCAGGGTGGTACCAAACTGATATTTCTCTGTAGCAGTTCGAGAATAGTGTTAGTGACTTCGTGAAAGATTTGCACCAAGACGGATCGGACATGTGAACTAACGGCGTAAGAAGGTACTGGTACTTCAGGCCTACGAAATAGTGCTAATATGCTAACGTTAGACATGCTGGCACAGAACAAGAACAGATACATTGGGCTTGCAGCGTTTGGTGCTGTAGGGAAATGTTTAGTTCAGTGCAACCACGGAATTCTCCATGGAACAGAGCCTAATGCTGCTCGACGGGAATATAGCTATCACGTTAGGCTACAGGCACGGTTATTGCTAGGCAACGGGTGTCGTCTGCTGCTCTAAGCACGCATACACATTTACGTACTAGTTGGGTGAAATCATCATGCGTAATGGGGATAGTAATATATTAGTACCACCCTGGAACACATCACATGACCCTCCGTGCATGGTACGCGCGTACGCGCGTATTTACTGTGTGATAGTTCCTCCAGATTTGTTAAACTCGTTGGTTGTAGTATTGTATAGTGACGTGTATGGCAAGCCAAATGCACACAAAGAAATATTCCAGGTTTTTCGGCTGATAATCCTAGAATGTCGACCGATAATTCATATTTGTCTACCGATAATCCATGTTTTTCGACCAATGTACCACTTTTTATATTTGTAAACACAGGTTTATCGGTTGAAAAACCTGGAATATCAACGGATAATCGAAGTTTTTCTTGGGAATTCCTGGGTTTTCGCCATATCAGCTGACTCTCAAGGTTCACACGAAGGTCTTTTAGATGCTCTTATAGCTGCACTATGAGTCCATAAAAACTCGTGCACAGAAAATAGATGCATTTTGAGAACGAGACGCCAAGGCCGAATATAAAATATTCAAAGGCTACTACTGCTGAAGCTCCTCCTATAAAGTTTGAGAGCAGAAACCAGTCTAGTTGGTCATAAGAACCTACGCTAGTCTCTCCTCAGTACTATTAACAGTACAATCAATTCACCTAATAATAATACTTCTGGTTCTTGGCGACTACGTTGCGTTAGATAGTATAAAACCGCCTACACCTCCTTTCATTTCGGTGCAATTATGTTTCACCATGAGGAGCATGCTATAAGTTCATGTTCCTCGGGCCCTCCCTTAAAAATACTTCTGGTTCTTGGCGACTACGTTATAATTGCGTTAGATAGTGTAAAACCGCCTACACCCCCTTTCATTACTATATAGTAACCTTGGATTTTCAACCAGGTTTGTCTATGGATAGGCTAATCCACGTTTTTCGACCGATTATCCAGGGTTTTCGACGATAATATAGGGGTTTCGATGATAATCTGGGGTTTCATTCGAAAAGACAAGATTTTCCATTGATGATCCATCTTTATCGGCGATATTCCAGGTTTTTCAAGCTATCCGATCCAGGATAATCGTTGAAAAACCTGGGTTTTCGGTTTTCCAAACAAGGTTTATCTGTTGATAGTCGTGGACCGATAAACCTGGAATATCCATAGGCCTAGTTATTGGGCATTTGTCTTGCGTCATGATCAAATTGGCACAATTTCGATGTGCGGGTACTGTGGATCAATTGGCAGTGCCGCGGATCAGTTGAGCGTTTTGTTTGCGAGGCCAGGATCTATCTTGATGACATGTGTGTTTATACATTCAGGGTTGGTAAATAGTCGCAACAGTTAAACGCCAAATCAAATCATCATCATAATTTTTTTTTTAAATTCCCACAAAGCCAACCTTTGAAAGGAGTCGGGCATTCATTAACAAACTCAGAGGCTCCTCTGACAGCGGTCATGATGTTGGGCATTGCACAAAATTAGATACACAAAGTTGCATTTTTCGACCATAAAACGTTTGCAGGTAGCCAAGTCAAAAAAGAAGGGGGGAGGCAAAGGAGTTTGTCCTTTAAAATCCGATATATAATACCAACCCTACCTAGGCTGTTCACGTTTACCGAAGAAAAGATAAAATACAAAAACCTTCAGCTAACCAACGTGACGTCAATTCACGTTGCCGGATCGCAACGAAATATTTAACCAATCCTATTTGCTCTTATATAGTAGGTGGCTTTATTTTGGTTCTTTTCTGGCATTTTAATTGGTTGTATGATTGGCACGATTGTTGCTATGGGTCAAAGTTAACATCCGGCCTACGTGACGGATACGAGGTATAATTGTGCTGTGTTAGGCTAGCTATACGATATGTTCTTGCTACACATAAGAGGCGAGTCTAAGCGTCCTATGCTAGGAAGACTTTGGCTACACAGTGTTGACAGTCAGGCTGCACTCCCTACCGGCGGGTGGAATCACAGTTTTTTTACGGGTAAATATTTTCGTTATTAAAATTTAGCGAGTATTTACTTAACGCTAGACGTTGTTTGTAATTTTGTAGCATAATGCGGTTTGATTGAACATATGGTAATGTAAGATATCATAATATGTAAAACTTAGTCTAAAGTCAGACCTAAGTCCTACTCGTCCTAATGTAACTTACAAAGTTACAGTAAGGAAGACTATACTATGTTGGAGTGAAATAGCAACCGGAGACGAGTACTTTTTTTTCCGGCCTAGGCCTTGTGCCAAATAAAGATGTAGTCTTTGGGTGGTTGTTACTTTTGTTCTGTCATTTTTTGGTTCTATCTTTCTTTTTTGCACACTTGAAAAAACTAGGACCTACAACTTACAATACAACTTAAGTACAAGAAATGTCACTACAGTAATGTCTAATGAAAAGAACTCGGTGATCATATTTCAGTTTCTTTATTCCAGAATAGCTTAGGCCTAACAGTAACACTACAGTAACACTTTACAGGAGCACTTAACAAGCTAAATTAGATGTAATGCAGAAATCAACCAAATTCATGGCGATATGACAGTACATACTACCAAACACAGTAGCATGGGCACTTCGTATTCCGGACACCTAAGCCTTAAAACACCCCAAAACTATATCTATTTGGTATAAATCACCTGAAAATATACTTGATATGGTGGGAGAAGTGTGTTATAACGATACACGGCCAAACTTTCTTTCCTGCAAACTGTTTTCACATTGTAAAAAAGAAGATTCTTCGTGATTGTGGAACTGGTATTTCTTTGCTAGAGTATTGCCAATTTCGGACACACAGTCCCACAGTGTGGCGCTGGTGATAAAATTGGTGGCGCAGTTGCTCTTTCAGTAATTATAACAGACTTCATAGATCTCCGTCATTTTATTGACAAATATGTAATTATTTACTTGCACACGGGTCATTTTGGAGAGAAAATAACTGTAGCTTCGTACTTGTTGGTGAAATTTGGCTCTTCCTGTAGGGTGTCATGCATTTCTTAGGGGTGTCCGAAATTCGCAGTGTTACGAAATTAGCAATACTGACTATATAGTTTAATCTCATACTTTGACTTCTGAGCTATGGTTTTTGCTTCTAGTTCTAGGCTACCAACAGTTTAATCTGGACTGTCTTCCTGACATGACCCTAACCTAGGCCAAACTAAAGGCTTTTCTACAACTAAGCAAGTTATAAATTTATCTGAATATATCATATCCCCTGGCCTAACTGAACTTTTTTCATGCTTTATAGGTAACCAAGTCAGTGAAATGTAGTGTAGTCTATTGTCTTAAATACAGTAAGAACATCGGCTGACAACATGGTAGCATGGACATGGACAATTCCGGACACCTAAGCCTTAAAACACCCCAAAACTATATCTATTTGGTATAAATCACCTGAAAATATACTTGATATGGTGGGAGAAGTGTGTTATAACGATACACGGCCAAACTTTCTTTCCTGCAAACTGTTTTCACGTTGTATTCCAAGAAGATTCTTGTGATTGTGGAACTGGTATTTCTTTGCTAGAGTATTGCCAATTTCGGACACACAGTCCCACAGTGTGGCGCTGGTGATAAAATTGGTGGCGCAGTTGCTCTTTCAGTAATTATAACAGACTTCATAGATCTCCGTCATTTTATTGACAAATATGTAATTATTTACTTGCACACGGGTCATTTCGTACTTTTTGGTGAAATTTGGCTCTTCCTGTAGGGTGTCATGCATTTCTTAGGGGTGTCCGAAATTCGCAGTGTTACGAAATTAGCAATACTGACTATACATGTGTTTCCCCTACATTCGCATACTGTGTTACACATATGCTCTGCACTGAGTGATAGACACCATAGTTATGTGTTCATTAATTATGCCACCAAAATAAGTAAACATAATTTTGTACTGTGAGACACGTTTGTGGATTATTTCACCCATTTAGCGGAAGTATATGCTACAGTAAACTTCAAGTCATGTGCAAATTTAGGGAAATTAGCAAATTTTACTTTGAGAAGTTTGACTCTCGATATTTACAAGTGTAACTCTTTCTTTTCTGTCCAAATTTGGTCAAACCATCCATGAAATTACATAGTTGATAGAACTAAACCGCTGAACAAAGTCGGCCAAATAATCATCTCTGCTATCTTTCAAAAGAACATTAATTAATGCCCTTACTGCCTCAAATTGACCTTACAGTATACCAAAACTAACCACAGAGTGAAAAATCAGGGAGATTGCTTAAACAGATGTCCTTTACAAGTACAGTTCTGTTCTCACTATTGCAGCTACCATATAGATTTGGCCTACCATCCATCCTATAGGATTGGTGCCTTGTGTTGCAAATGATATAAAAATATATAGTAAGGGTTTTTTCGCTCACCAGAAAGAACAAAAAAAATAATTTCCTGCCCTTGAGTATTTTACATGTTAGATTCATAGATTTTTCTTGAGGTGTTTATCCAATGCAGTTGGCTGGAACTACAGATGTTAAAGCGGTTACTCAAATAATGAGATCAACTTTAAACTGTTTTCCCATGTCAAAAATATCCATTTCTTAAATTTGGAATCCAAATTCCATAATGTAAATAAAGCATTCATATTGCCTCAACTATTGTGTCTACACATCTACATATTCTGTACTGTCTCTTTAAAATTGCTTTCTTTCTTGTTATTCCATAAAGGAAGAGAACTGGTTTCCAGATGGCTCAACAAAACAACCCCCAAGATGTCATAGTGCAGGCTGTTGATGTCATCTCCTCTCTTCAATCTTTCTCTGAGAGGATAATGCAAGCAAGGTCACAATTACAACAAAATTACTCTCAGGTAAACATATTCACTTTGGAACAGAGTGTTGTAAACATGTCTCTCTATATCCCACATGTGTTATTAATTGCTCTAGGATGCAACCTCAGTAAAACTACCACTTAGTGGGAAATAGAGAACTTTTGTTTTTGATTCCTTGCTGGAGGCAAAAGGGAATCTATGCGATGGTGATGGTGTGTTTTCGTGCATGTGTGTGTATGTATGTGATGTTTGTAAACATGGAAACTCAAAAAAGTTGATGGTAGATTTACTTCATACTTGGGATGTGGATCCGTCTTATTGAGTACAAGAAGCCTGTTGCTTTCTGTGAAGTTCAATGGTCATTTGGGGTCAACAGAGGTCAAAAGTCTGAAAACTTTGTGAACATGGTAACTCAAAAAGTACACCTTTGTGGAACTTCATTACATGATATGTAGATTTCAGCTTGTCGAGTTGAGATTAATAAGCATGTAGGCAGCATCCATGGTTTTAATGAACCAATTAGCCTTGAGTAGCTAATTATGAGATTGTTTGCATCTTCTATAGAGAAAACCTACCATGGCCATCCTTCTTTTAGGTTTTCTCACTTTATATTGTAGTACAGTATCTTGTCTTTACTGGGAGAACAAAAGATGGCTGAAGTGTTGTTTTACCACTTCCTTAATTAATAACTACTATAGAGTAAATAGTGGGTATTTACATTATAAACTGTAGATACATTTCAAAGATGGTTTTGATTTGATTTTGGCAAACATTTTTGAAAATTTAACTGTTTGCTCTACAATGGTATTCATAGGAATACAACAGATGTGTGGTCAAAACACTTTTTGTTTTCAGACTTTCAAAGTTTAGGCATTTAATGAGTTCACTTGGCAGGCAACATTCATTTTGTTGGAAAATGCTGCTTTAGGAAGGTGTCCTGAGTTAGGATCAATTGCAACCTGCGTAATATTTGGTTAATTTTTTGACAAATTGGCAACGAGATGCCAAAAGAGCTGCATTAAGATGTGTGATTTTCTTTGTTTGTTTTTAGACTAAGGAGGAGATCTACTCAGCCATATCACGACAGCTGGAGGCTTTGAGAGACAGAGAAGTCTGGCTGCTCAGTAAGGTAGATGCCCTGAGAGAGGTGAAGGAGGAACAGTTAGAGGCAGAGCTGTCAACCGTCACTCAAGGACTTGGTATACTGGAAGAAAAATTAACCCTGTTGCAGAGATACCCAGACCAATCACTGCTTATTACCGACCTCAAAGAAACTCTAAATCGGTAATGTACAGACAAGAAAATGTAACTTTTGAAAATAAATGTTATAGAAAACGTTTATCTTTATAACATTCAGGAATTTGTGGGATCCTAGTATCTTATATTTCTGTTAAAGTTGTAAACAACATTTTTTTTAAATTTATAGTGATCTTATTTGAGCATGTCACTTGTATACCATTTTACATAGTGGTACAAAAGAAAGGGAAACTTGGCTTTGTTTTAAGATAGGGATATAGTGATTGACAACAGACAGCATACACTGAAAATAAAGAAAGAACAAGGATCAGGTTTTTGTAACCTTTGATAGAAAAAAAAAACTCGCCAAAGGAAATGACTTATGTGTGTTTGGTTAAATTCTTACATAAAAAAAGGCAAAAAAAGACAAAGAAGAGGAAACCCCCCAAAAAAAGGCACAAAAAAAAAAGAAGTGAGAACTGAAAAGAAAGGGTGGCATGTTGGTCACGTCATGTGTAATACATTGCTTCTCATTTACTCGTCTCCATAATATGTCTGTATTGTACTCCTCTACTTGGACTTTGTGTCAAGTTTAACACGGTACACCCATCTAGTCTGCTGCGACCTATGGGCCTATGCATGCCCTGCGTCATGTATTGTTGGAGGTCATGTACACACTTCTCAACTGAAAGTTACTTAAATAGTAATTGTTCTGCTGTTTCTAACCAAGGCTTTCGTTGTCTTTGGACATGTATATAACCTTCGAGTTTGTGACTAATTTATGTCTATGAAATGATCTAGTTGCAATATAGCACAGAACTATGCTGTATTATTTTTAAATTATATGTGGTACTTTAAAGGTCCATGCCTGGTATGTAAATTGTAAGTTAGTGAAGATACTGAGTTGCTATGTACATCTTTGGGTTTGTTTAACAATTAACTCAACGTCCAACGTTCTTTTCACGTTACCAACATTCCAGACTCAAACATTTAGACCAGGCACCCATGGAGGACCCAACTATAAGCATCCAGTTCCACGGCGACAACCTACGGAGGAAGATCCACAGTTTTGGCTCTGTGTCTTCAATTAAGCGCCCTCGTCTTGACCAATCCCATGACAGTACCGTCCACTCTACATCAGCACTGCAGGATGAGTTCCAGGCTTTAGAATTGAAGGACCAAAAGGAGGTTGGTAATCT
>KN895814.1:6675-20749 GCA_000934455.1 Apostichopus parvimensis
TGATCTCTGTCATCCGCAAATTCTTGTTCCTTAAGAGTCTTAATGAGATTATCCTGGATCACACCGAAGTAATTTGGCTTCTTGTCCTGTATTTCTTCCTTCACTGCTTCCTCCTGAATGTCTGATTCAGCTGAATCCCCAGAGTGCTCCTCTCCTCTACCAGGAGATACCTCAGTCTCACCTGAATATTAAACCAAGATAAATAAAACAACCTCAAAAAGTTTGAGAAATAAAACAGGTAAACAAAATCTAAGAATTATCCGCCCAAGAACAATACATGCCAAAGTTGCTACACTTGAGCTTAAGAATCATCATATTTTTGTCCCCAAAAGTTTAGATTGCTAAAAAATGTACTACAAATTTCTAAAATAATTTTTTCTAGGTTCTAAGGCTCTAGATTCAAAAAAGAAAATTTTGAACTTTTTCACTTTTGTTCTGGACCTTTGCTGCTGCTTCAAACCGGTAAAGTAATTAAGAAGTGCTGATATGGATGACAGTTTATTAGCATATTCATCCATCAGTACTTCAACTGCACCCGTTAATATTAAGTTTGTTAATGTTGTGTTTACATTATGGACATCTTGCAGGTATGTCTTTGCAGTATAAAGCAAGTTTAAAATCCTGCCTCTCTCATGTCTGCATGAAGCCCAACAGTTAAAAGTTGAGCATGATGACAACAGTTATCACACCCTAGATATGTTGATATTACACAAAGCAATTTCGTTAGTGCTTGATATTAAAAGCAACATGTATTGAAAGGTTACCTATAAATTGTTGTCACACAATGAAATTTTTAAACAATCACATTATTTTTCTCTATTATTTCCCTTCACCCATCTTTTTCCTTCCTGCTTGTTGTATTGTCTATATATGGGCTACTCATAATAATTTTACATGATACCATGGATGAAAGCAATCAAAGAAGCCAAAAAAAAAGAGAAAAAAGACAGCTCTACCAGTCCCATACTGTCTTAGAAATCTTCCCACTTGCATACTATCGCACCCATGATTCAAATATAGGAAAAAGAGCAGAAAAAGAAAATACTTACCATCTTGGTTACATAATATAATACTCACAAAATTTTACAGATGGTACGACCTGATTATCAGAACAATTTACACACTACCCCAAACAAGAGTTAAGAACAGATTTCAGTTGCCATGGAAACTAACAAACTGACCCCAAACTGACTGTCTGTGTGATCATGTAATCCTTCAACTGTTTTTAATAGAACATTGCGAAAGTCAGGTGGTAATATTTTCTCCAATGAAAAGAAAGCTTGACCAAAATGTGAAATAATTTCACAAAAACCAGTATAGTTGGAATCTATCAAGTCGGTGCAGGAATTTAATTTTGAAGAAGGAAAAACTGAAACTAAGACTGAAGTACTCATAGGTTAAGAATTAATCTCAATATAATACTTAACCCAGTAGAAAGTGTAAATGGTTGAGCTGGCTGTAAAAATGGTAAGTACCCAATGTATATGGATTTGATTGGACCATAGAGGATGAGCATGATCTAAAGTTAATTAAAGAATGTCAAGTTAATCTACAGAATTTCTACGACAACTTTCTGATGATCTGCGTTAATTGATCAAGGGCATGCAAATTGCTCATGGTCTATAAGTTGTAAGAGTAGTTGATTATCTCTACAAGGTCAACTGAACGTTCTCTCTCCTTCTCTACTTTGCTGTCATTTTATACCCATGGGGCATTTGTTTATAAAAGATTACAAACTGCGAAATATTGCGAAGATAAATATCAAGTTTATAGGAGTGTTAGATAAGTCAAGCAGCTGGGACAGGTAAGTGAAGCAGTGAAAAGTAAGTAGGCTGAGTAGAAGGCTGCTGCTGTGGGGTTACTTGTCGTATAGGAATAGCAAGTTGTCCAAGAGCTGAGAGGCAAGTTGTCTGAGAGTAGCATGTTGTAGAGAAAAGGGTAGGTCATGTAGGAAAGTTGAAAGCAATAAAGAAGAATCCCATGAACATCTTGAGCGACTTGTATGAAGAAAATATCGGTTGACATTGACCTTGTAACTTTTCTTTGAAAATACCTTTATAACATTTTGACGTTAAAATGTAGTCACACAGTTATGCCGCAGGAAGGTCATGAAATGGCACAAGGGAGGAGGTGACCTTAATCCTTACGTATGAAGGCTTTAAACTAAAGCTTCTTAAGCAATATTGTTTGTTTAATAAAGATGGACTGGGTAATGTCAGGGTTCCAAAGAGCACCAAATGTGCTATGGTTCAATGGGAAGTTCTTGTATAATGTGCACAACATATATTTCAGAGGGCACAACAAAAGTTGGAAGTCTATGAATACAATGATTAGCTACCTTGGTTGTTGTCGTTTGTCGTTGGGGGACGTTGTAGAATGTATGACATGAATGTAATGTTCTATGCAAGAAGGATAGAAAAGAGCGGAAGAGCCATCTCCAAGAATGCAAAAAGTCCTCAGCAACTTTGACCTCGCCCTTTGTAAGTCAAATTGTTTGAGATGAAGAAAGAGATGCCTTGACGGAAGGACTAAGAGTTTGAATGAATTAGGCAAGAAAATGTGGTTTAGAGGGCAGCATGCAACTGAAGAGCAGAAGCTGCTTTACATCACTGACCTCCCTCTCTTTGTTTAACTTCCTCTAAAGGTATCTCCTCTGTCCCATCTATCGGGGGCTGGGTTTCTCCAGTTACTGAATCACTCGTGACTTCCTCATCGGTCTCTTCTGCTGGAGTACCCTCTACCTTATCAACTTCATCATTATCAAGATGTGCTTTCAACGCTTCAGAGCTTTCTGTCTCTTTCCCCCTGATTTCATCTACACCTGTTTCCAGGTCTACTACCTGACCGGGTCCACCTCCATCTACTTCCGTACCCTTTCCCAGTTGATCGTCACTACGGTCGTTGTTGTCTTCCACATCGTTAGTCGCCGAAGCACTGGCGATTTCCTCTCTTCTCGACCCTTCGTTGTTATCTACAGCAGTGTTTATCTCTTCTGGCATTGAATCTGACTTATCATTATTACCAGAGTTTTCAACAAGATCTTGAACCTCTAAAGTGTTTACATTCTGCTCTGGTTTCTGCAAATCTACTTTATCATATTCATGATTGACCTCAACTTCCTTCTGTTCAGTATTTTCATTTTGAACATCATGCTGTATTGTGTCTGTATTTTCTTGCATGTCACTCTTACCCCCCTGAGTACCCTCCTCAGCCCCCTTGACCTGTCCCTGACCCATTTGAGGCTCACTATCACTATCACTGTCCTGGTTAGAGGTCTGATCATTAGGGGGATTGGACTCTTCCTCTATGGCATTTATGACTAGTTGATCACTTTTGGTTTCTACTTCCATCTCCCCCACGGGTGCTTGCATGTCAATCTTACCCTCCTGACTACCCTCCTCAGCCCCTTTAACCTGACCCATTTGAGGCTCACTACTTGGTTCAGGTGCCACTTCTCCCTGTTCAAGTGGCTTCCTTTCTTCTTCAAGTGACTCGCTAGGCTGGTCCAAAGCTCCCTTATTTTCAAACTCTATATCTATTTTAGATGTTTCAATATCGACCTGGTTACCTTCCCTATTCTTAAAGTCATTTTGGATGACTTCATTATTCCCTTGCTCTGGGGCAAGGCCTTCCCCACTATCAGTCACTGGTACCTGGATAGGGTGTCCCTCACTATGTTCTTTGTCAGGTACTGCTACATGTTCACCAATCTTAACTTCTACTGTTTGACTATCACTGTCCTGGTTAGAGGTCTGATCATTAGCGGGATTGGAGTCATCCTCTATGGCATTTATGGCTAGTTGATCATTTTGGGTGTCTACTTCCATCTCCACCACCATGGGGGTTTCCTGGTTTTTAATAGCTTGTTCAGGGCTCTCATTTTTCTCAACATTTAAACCAATGGTCTCTTCCTCTACGGATTTCTCATTATTTTTCTCGGCCCTAATTACTGGTTCTGTTTCATCCTTTTCGTGTGTTAAATTTGGTGGAGCTTTTTCGCTCCCAGCATCCTGACTAGGAGGCTGTTTGTTTGGAGTGTTCTTTTGGATATTCAAGTTGTTTTCTGGCAACTTTTCATCATTACCTATCTCTCCTTGAGAGTCCAAAGTGTCCTTATTTACTTTATGACCCTCCTGATTGGGACTGTTAGATTCCCCACCCTCTTTGACCATTTCTTGAACTAGCTCAGAGTCACTTTGTGGTTCAATATTTTCAACTGTTAAGGTTTTTTTTTTGTCTCTTCTGTTTCTCTTTGGTATTGGATTTGTCTCTGTTATAGGATCTACTTGATTTTCTTTTGCATTATTATCCTGATTACCAGAAACACCATTACTATGTTCACTTTGCTTTTCATCATGATTTGGTGCCACCGATCCCTCATGTTTGCTTTCATCGACATTGATTTCATCATTCTTAATCTGAATCTCATGAGGAGAGGAGGGTGTTTGATCGACAACAACATCCCCAACGTTAGAAGGCCCTGCGGCACCAGTTTCCTTTTCAATATTAGTTTGCCCAGCACCCTGTTGTGTGTTAGTGTCCCCTTCCTCAACTTGGTTTATCTCAACATTACCTGAGGCAGTTCCCTCCTCCGTGGGGTCCTCGCTACCTGAAAGAAGTTCTTCCTTTGCCAGTGCAGCCTGTTCGGCAGCGAGGGCTTCTTTCACATCCCCATCTGGCTGAGGAGGCTCTTTCTGATTGATGGGTTCCTTGGCTTGACCCTCTTCTTCGCCACCTGTATTCACTCCTTCATCTTCTTGGTTACCAGGAGTGTCACTCTCTTGAGGGTTATCATTTGGAGGAGAGTCAGAAGATGGATTCTGTATTCTTGTATCTTCTCCATCTTGCACCAGGTTGTCATCCTTTGGGATGATTTTAGGATACGCAACCTGCATTGCAAAAAGAAGGAAAATGAATTTCAAATTACATGGTAAACACTTCTGGTTTCATTTCTCCCAGCAGGCACAAAGTATTGCATAGGCCTGCAAGTCTCAACTTTTCTGAAACCTCTCAAACCTTTCCTCTCAAAGTTTTTGTTGGCCTGAAGAGTGGTTATTCGGGGAATAATTCATCCTGTATTGCATCACAAAATGCTATACAATTTGAGCAAATTGCTATACAAACGCAACAATACATAGCAGTTTTGTACACAGGAACCGTAGTATTTTATAAGAGACAAAAATCAGAGACTTAAAAAATGCTACACAAAATGTGAACACTAAATCATTCCCTGTTATTGTTATGATACTAACCAGCAATATATGCATGTGAGGGGGGGGGGGGGGAGCTGAATAGCATTAAAGCTTACACTTCAAGTCGGGTGGCTATCCAATGGTAAGGTTGAGCTCATTTTACACTTATTTGACCATTTATAAGAGCATTTCAGATATAAAAAAAAACGTTATACATTGCTCTAGGATGAAAAATCCACATCTCCGAGAAACTAGATTTGATAATTTTCAATGTCACCACCTTCATCCACTGTCTTTAAATATGTCTGTGTGTTACTACTAATGATGACAAATCCACTTCACTGTAACAGGTCAGGATTTAACTTACCCACTTGTCGAATGCAAGTGCTTTAAGAATCCACTGGCTAAAATGATCATTTTCCTAATTTACAGTACACATCAATTACTATACAGGCTGGTATGGGTGTAGTACAATAATATTTGCTGATATTTAGTAGTTGTACAGGGCTTACGTTACAGGTAAAATAATCGTACCACTTTTTGGAATGTCGATTGTTAACTGACTTAAGTGTTTATGTTCTTCATGTCTACTGGCAGAGAAATGCAAGTGCTTTTTTTTGTTCTACTGGCAAACAATGTAATCCACTGGCATTTAGCCAGAGAATAATAATTATAAATAAATAACATTTATATAGCGCCTAATACAAAAGTTTCTCAGCTCTTGAATAGCCTGAATAAAAAAAACAGTCAGAATTTCTAGGCTTGGCAATGTTGGTTGGACGTCTTTACCTCCAGTGGTACAACTACAGGAGGATTTTCTTGGAATACAAGAACTTCCTTCACAAACTTCTTGTTGATGAAGCCTTTTTGACCGGACTGGAAAAGCTGTGAAAGAGAAAAATCAAAAGTAACTCTGGCATACCTTCATTCATGTAATTGTACCTTGTGAGGTGGTAAGAAGCACTCAACTAGTATGCGACACCTTGCATAGAATGATGTACATGGAAGATCTTTGGTCATTTTCATCAATTAGCTATATCAAAACACTGTTTTGGTTTACAATACAAGACCAACAGTTGTGGAGATTTGCTTTTCATCAAAAGGACTTACCTTCGCGAACCACAATTTGCTGTCTTCACTCGGTTTGCCTAGTACTTCAATCAACTCCTTCTTTTTGAAAGAGAGAAAATTTTCATCTTCAGACTGGAAGACCTCTTCACCCCTCGCTTGAGAAATAGCTCCTGAAGGTTAACAGAAGGCTTTGTAAGTACAACAAATAATTTACAGCAATTGAAATTTACTACAATAGTAAACATGATATTAGTGGTCAATTTGAATTTATTAGTCATGACTTTTGAACAAACTGAACACTTTAAGATGATTGAAAAATATTGAACAGAAATCAGGAATATCACTGGTAATTATGCAATCTTAAAATGAATTATCAGAACTACACTAATGCTAATTAACCAGATCCACAAGGTATATTGCTATTCATACAAGTTGTCTTGGTGGTGTGGTTTGTGTTCTTTCAACTTTGAATACATATCTGTAGCCTAAGTATAATAATTAATACAGGCTAAAGCAATTTATGAAATATGAGTCACCCAACTGATACTGTACGTGTTGTACAACTTTTGAAAATTGTGTTGCTGTGATCAACGAACAGTAACATTAAGAAACAACTTAGGGTAGACTTGTTAATTTACGACCAAAATTTGCTACGCATTATATTATTAATTACTTTAACTGATACTAGATATGCTGGTCCTATTTGAGCAAATATTTTATGCTTCAGAACAGTTGAAATAGTTGACTACCATTAACTGCTCAGTGTATCTCATACTCATACTAGTCTGATCGATAGTTAGTGCACTTTTATGCCTGCATTAACGTTCACACAATCACACAGAAATAAAATCTGAAGTTACACTTCATCTGCTTACAAATGCCAAAATTTTACCTTTACATCCGTCGTCCATGCATTGCAGCTCATATGGTAAGTTCTCTGTCATAGAACTGCTAAAAAGGGAACATTGGCAGACAAATAACACCAGAAAGTACTTCCACGACATCACCATGGTTTAGCTGGTCGTTGAACACGTCGTCTGATATTATGGACACGAATACTACGGAAGTGTTAACCCGAGGTCAAAGACCTGCCAGCCACACGTTCGGGACGTTTGTTGTATCTGCGATGCCTCGGCCTTCAATATCACAGCTTGTCACAAGAGCACGATGCTGGTTGGTATTCAAACCCCTTGTTTTCTAAAGTGTAAATTCTTATAGTGCTGTCGATACTTTCTGGCCCTGTCCTCTCTCCCAGTCAAATTAACAGCCACAGACAGTAATGTAGTTTAAAAGTACTGTAGTGATTCCAACCAAAGATTGTGTATAGCGCCAAAGAAATCTCTTGTACCAACACTACATGCGCGTTCAGAAGCCAAGCAATTCGCAGATCGTCTATGACGTAATGTTGCCGGGCGGAACGTCTTGGCCTGTGTAGCCGAACGCTGATATTTACGAGTGTACATAGATCAGTTTGTCGTACACGTTTACTAGCAGACGGGCCACAGTTGGCCGTTTTTTATTGTCACGAAAGACACTTTACCTTCATACGGCGTCGTCCTTACTTCAGCGATACACTGTGTACTTTTCAAGTTCATTACAGTTATTAATTTACCAATTAAGATCATCATCGGAAGTCAGTGACGAAAGTCATAGTGCCATAGCCAGGGGCGGACTGGGTCTTAAAACCGGTCCGGGCATTTTTCACCTAGACCGGGCCATTATTCATTGATATGTTACTTACATAGTGATCGCCGTCCGTGGGGTCTAAGCTTAGGGAGGGGGCGTCCCCCTCAACTTTGAGATTTTATTGAAGGTAAGGAATGCCTAGATGCAAAATGGTGCGATATTTCTCAATTTTGTAGGTTACAATAATCTTTTAAAAAAGACCCAAAAATAATTTTCCAGAAGCAACACTGAGAAAAGTTAAAGCGTAAACAAAAATAGTCAAAAGTATATGTTTTAGACTGAAGTTTATTTAGTTTGTCAAGCATTTTGTGACAACATGCTTGAAGAAAATGGAATTAAAACTAATTAAAATCCACTAAAACATATATGTTCAATAACACGAGCACATGTCATGTCTATGAGTGTAGGAGCCTACGCAGTTCGCCACTTCTGGCAGCCACACCATCAATGATATTTTTAGTTTCAAGTATTACCAAGATCCTTCTTTCCACAGATATCAACATGAACGCCTCAAGATGTTCGTCGACGACTAACATATTCGTCTAATTTTGATAACCAAACGCCCTACTGTATGTGATTCCCAGGCGTGTAGCCAGGAATTTGCCAAGGGAGGGGCGAACCTGTAGGCAAACTATCAGAGCCGTATATATGCTCTGCAAACTATCTCAGCATAGCGCCACCATAGGTTGGCGCGAAGCGTTCAAGAAAATTTTGGCCGAAAGTGCCTCCCAGATCGCTGGAAATGGCACTTCCCAGGCCTTGTAAGTTGCATCTAAGCATTTTCTATTTTGAAATTACTAGCGATATCATAAAGACATACACAAAAAATATGCTCAAGGGGGAGGGGGGGCGGTCGCCCCTTTCGTCCCCCCCCTTGGCTACGCGCCTTTGTATGTTGGTCATATTTATTCATACATAATCCCTCAGGAATAAGCTACATAGTGATATTCAAATAATCTAATAAGATTTTATCTTTTGTTACTTCGTTTTCTGGAGGACGAGGTGCATATTAATAATATCTGTATTCTCTGCCAATGCTATGTATATGTCAGAATGCATTGGTACTTGTATACCTTGTCGTAAAATATTAGCACGCATGGGTTGCTAATATGCACATTATTTTGGTGATTTCATGAGCTGATTCCCACAGTTAAAAGTATAAGTTTCTACACAGCCCGTCTGTATTCTATTAAGTACTGTAAAAATGGGCTGTAACTTTTACCAGGCTCCCCAGCCCACCGGCCCATCGGGCCACCGGCCCACCGGGCCACTCAGAGGAAAAGTTTAAATACCCACGTGAAAGTAGTGTGATTACAAATATGATGATGCATTCGGCATTGATTGTAACTAAAGTACAAAGACCAGTAAACAGTAACTACTAATGTTTGTATTACTGATGAATTGTTATATCGTAAAGAAACCAGACTAAACCGGGAAACGGTTTACAACTCGGCACATATCAGTCATCGAAGTAGGTAGCCTAAAGCCTTTCTTTTCACGATAGTGCCATCGTAGTAGTATAAGATATATATTATAAGTGTGTTTCCAAATATTTGGGAACCGTTCGGCCATGGTCCAGTTGCCAGTATCAGGGTCAACAGGATGCTTGCAAAAGTGAGGACAGGATGGTGCTCCCTCTAAAATAGAACAACCTTTTCGATTAACATTTTGCGTTCTTTGTGCACCCGCGCCTCTGCGTCACCATTTTCACTCAGATAATTGCACAATACTTCAGAATAGAAGGGTACATAGGGGTCATATTGACCCGACCCAGGAGCGATCACTGACCCAAGAGTCAGCCCAGCCTCAATTTAGTCACAAATGAGCTTAATTGTAGTATCAATGAAGTAAGCATATATCTATCTTGTGGTATCAATCGAGCATCCCGAGGTCACCTTCACGGTGTTGTCGGTTCTATACATGTATAGCCAAACGCTACATTCTTTTTCAAGTTCTCTAAGAATCAGTATGTTTTACTGAAAATATTGATATCGACGGAAAAGATTGAATATCATCTCTAGAATGTAGATAATATTTATTTTTAATTTTAAGAGTATTTTTCAAAGTTTTAAACATGAAAAGCGAATCGAAATGCAATATGTTTTATTATTTTGCTTTTAAATTTGGCAACACAGAACCTTATTCGGGGCCTGTATTCATGTCTTCATACGTTCGGATTTTCAAGGATGATCGTACTATAACGAAGGCAGAAGATGTTTCTTCAAAGATTACCTTCCACTCTCCCGCGTTTCACCGCCAGCAGCGGCTTATATTGTCGGATTTTGGTAAGTACAAGAGATAATCCAAGCTCAGTTTTGTACCAAAAAAAATCCTGTTGTATTATTTCTAAATTAGCGATGTTTTGATTTGTGTTGGTCATTGGCTTACACTTCTAATTACCTGGGACTTGGCCTAGCCTAGTATTAGTAATGTGTTACAATAGTCTCTGCTTGCTTACTGTTGTTAGGCTAGACAACTTCGCATGTTGTTAACAATAACTGAAGCCTAGCACTGCCTTAGCATGCTGCACATTATCTACGGTTTCTTGCTGTTGTAGTTGCGGCTCTTCGATATGGGATCGAACAGACGTGTTACAACAAACTTCCACGCTTCCATGCAATGGTGGTATGGCAACTTTGTGTGTACCCCTTAATTTATGTGGTACAGTCAATTTGTGTGGTATAGGCCTAGGCTATGCATTAATATTTTGTGACTGTATGTATGATACAAGGCTATTTAGACAGGCTAGCGAACATGTTTACAAGTCAAGTATTGTAGTCTCTTGTTTGGTAGCAATTTTAATCTGCACAGCCTTAAAGAAAGCTAAACATTATACAGTGATGTGATGAAATAATTTTATAGTCTGAGGAACTTTCACAAATTATTTCACCCATTTAAAGTTATTGGCTAGTAAAATTTAATGCATCCATGGGCAAAGTTAGGGAAATTCTTCCTTGCACTCAAGACCAGTACAAACTACAAATGTATCTCATTCTGGCAGAATCTCATCAAAGTACCAGTGAAATCATTTAGTTGAAGGATAAACTAAATCATAGAGCAAAATCAAAGAGATCATCAATACCATTGGATATTAAAAGAACATTGTTCTCACAGCATTTCAAACTTACTGTATACAGTACTACCCTACCGGTGTTACAGGTACAGTAAGACATGAATACCAGCCTATGGTAGAACTAGTGTATGAAAGCTTAATGAAATAATATAGCAAAATCCTCTTTTTATGTATCAATTAAGTTTCGATGGTTCACATATAGTGTGAATCCTAATTCTAAGGGGGATTTAATGCACCTGTCAAATGTGTCTTGAGCTATCAGACCTCTGGACACATACATCATTTGAAGTAATTAGCTGTACATTGCAATTTGGTGTTTCATGACTTAAAACATGACTTAGACTAAATTACAACTTCAAGAAGAAGAAAAAAAAAATGATCCTGAAACACTAAACATCAAAAACAAAATTCCCTTTGTATACTAGTCTAATAATATTGCAATGTAAATTTAATGGAACTGTTTCCTTTCATTCCACATGAAAATTGCTAGTGGTCTTTCCTGCAAATATTGTGGATTGATGGTAATATTGCAAAGAAGAATTTATCTGGCATCAAATAGCAAAACCCATGTGACTGAACATTATGATGCATTCTTAACTTTCATTGGTAACAGACTGTAACATTAAAGAATAACAGTATAGCCAGAAAATATGTTAGAAAGTCAAATAACATTCCAAAATGTTTAAACTTATCAAAGTACTTTTCTTCCACCATCAAAGCTTGAACCTCTGATTTTTACTCATAAGAGAAGTTTTCACTACGTGTTGAATAAATGAGATGGTCGGAACCCAAATTGCAACGTTTTTAGCATCATATATTTGGTCCACACGTAGGCATCATGCCCATGGGTCTAGTAGTGCAGTACATCCTAGTTGACACATGCATCACTCATTAGTTATGGGTGAAGATGGGAACCCCCATCCTAACAAAAATATGATGGGGTGTTATATGCTTGACTAATAACACAACTAATCATTAACTATAAAAATTAACAAATTTGGAGATTGAGGCAAATTAGACAATAGCAGCACTGTTTGGCCAGACTTGACTGTGCAACATACTTTTTGCAAAGTCTAGAAAGATCTACAGAATATTGAGTACCTTATTTCAATTATTTCCATTAAAAGGGATATTCTTGGTGGGAGGTAATGTGACACCATGTGTAAGGTCCAAACAAATTTATTTGAAACTTCCAATCTCAATATATTGTTCTTGGGTCTTGATATGGTTGTACAAAACGTAAAACTATAGTCACCAGGTAAACCAGATAAAACATTAGGTGACCTGTGATGTCGTCAGGGTAGATGTCCTTCAAAAGCTTTACTTTTCAATTAAATTGTTTTTTACTTAAAGTATCTCTGCATGTACAATTTCCATAATATGCAACATGCTAGTAATGACATTATTTTGGATAAAGAACACCGTTTTTTCTTTCTGAAATATTCCTTTACACTAATTAATACAAAGTTTTGTTCTTTGACCTTTTGCAGCAGAACCAAAGGCCTTTAAGCAAGATCAGGAGTCTTGAAGGTAAAAATCAGTTTTCATTAATTTTTGCATTTGGTTGTTCTACTGGAATTGGAATTCAATGAACTCATTATATACTGTATGTCAGGCCTTACTGTACTTCTTTTCTAGCATCTGAAGATTGGATCAGTTTGTTTAAGTTTGAACGTCACAGCATCCATCTTGATACTTGGTACTGAACTTTGCATGCACATGTTTAATGTTAATGGTAGTGCTGTTTAGGCAGCATGCAAAATAAACCAGCATAAAATGAAAGAAAACAGTCAAGCATGGTTTTCAGTGTTTCTGAAGAGGGCACTGTCATATACGAGATATCATTCCTAACAGGGCTGCATATCTCTACGTATACACAGCTCCTAATAGTGCCATAGAAATTTCTCTGGATCTTAATGTGCGTGATTTGTCATGTGTACAGATCTCCAAAGATTTGGTATACAACTGTAACAGATATCAATCCATAAGCTACAGTAGTTGTGAAAATATGTTTAAAAAGACCTCATTTTCAATAATTACAGGTCTAGTATATTCCATTTCAGAGACTTGGATGCAATTTTATTGACGCTCAAAGCTTACACGAGCAGTGTAGCGGACTTGATTGAAAATACCTCAGAGAAGCTTTCTGATTGGTTGACAACTAGACATAGATTGTAAAGTTGCCAAACGAATGGTGGGCTTGATTTCGTTGCTAAAATGTGCAAGTTGTGAGTAGTAAAAAACGTATGTTAGTTCTAGTGTTGTGCAAATAATCATTTGCAATGTCGGTATCGGTAGATATAAATTTGCAATACCACCGGTATATCGGTAAAATTTAGCCTCATTGCCAATAACTGCAAACCGATATTAAACATTTTTTTTCCGCAACAAAGCCACTTCTTGTAACTTGCGATGATTTATTAATCTGTTCTACAAAAGAATTCTTTATGATATAGATATTTGCAATATCGGCGGCATATCAGGTAAATTTAGCTTCATTGCTGATAACGGCAAACCAATATTGAACAGTATATTTTTGCACAACAAAGTCACATCTTGGTACTTGCGATGATTTATTAATCTGTTCTAAAAAACGCATTTCTTTAGCCGCAGATTCAATGAATAGCCAGTGGTCAATGTGCCTGATCAGCTGGTCAAAGAAACAAGATGCCAGTTCTGAAAAATATTTAACGATAATGATCTGTAAACAGACCAGTCAGGCCACTTAACGTTACGTACAGTACCGCCCAGATTAAATCGGCCGTGGCATCGTGTATCGTGACAAAATATGAGGAGACTTGAGGAGTCTATCGTGATATCGTTTCCATTACGCCTATAGCAAGTACCTAACGTGATATCGTGCGTCGCATCGTGGGCGTAATATCGTGATAGTGTGTTTATCATTTCACTGGCACATTATACTATCGTAATGTTATCGTTATAGCGTGAATCACGTTGCAGAACGATCGATCGTTTCATCGTGATTTGAAAGAATTGGGGTAGGCTTCTTCACGCAGTAGATGAAATCATCAATTCAACGCAATGTGCAATA
>JXUT01140547.1:0-41488 GCA_000934455.1 Apostichopus parvimensis
TGCTTTACCTGATAAGTTTCATTCAGGACAAATCTGTAGACGTTCTGGCCATATTCCTTCCAATCCGGGGTGACCGATGGCTGATTTCTCCAGTCGTCGAGAGCATTCTTTGAGACCACCTCATATAGGAAAACTACTCCCATATTGTTGAAATTGGTAAAGCATGCCATTAGTCCATTGATGAAACGTACAAACAGGTAGTTGGGACAGGCGTAAGGTACAATTCTGTATAAGAAATGATGCCAAAAAAAAAAAAAAAGTTGGACAAGACTGCTTGAGTTGGCGACTTACAAAATATAAAATACCTAGGAGCCACTTAACATAACTTAAAACACTATACAAACCAATTAGATGAATATTCACAATCAAAATATGGCATATCACCAAGTGCCAGTGGGACAATTTTTTGCTGTACTGTACTTTCACGTCCTGCTTCAAAGCACTCGTACTGACAGTACGAGCAGTATCAATTGCATGTTTCTATTAGAATAAAGGTTAGAAACTGTTCATACTGTCAGTAGGAGTGCTTGGAAGCATGATATGAGAGGACAGTATAGAGTGGTATTAACATTAGGAAATGTGTCTCAACTGGCTGTAAAATAATGCTATATAGCTTAATTACAAATGCATTGTTACAGTGATTAGTGCTGGTGTTTACTGACATAAGTTAATTCCAATTATTTCACTAGTTATAAACAAAAACTTAAAATCTTGTAAATCAAAGGTACAATACAGGTATACTGAACTTTGAAGTTTTAAAAATACAAATAATTACATGAATTTAATGAAATAGCAATACATTATAATTGATAGAACTGATTGATCCATGACCATGTTCTGTTGTTGAGACTGTTGTAGAGATATCAAACTGAGTTTGTTTGTTTGTTTTGTTTTCTAGATTTCTTTTTGGAAAATTTCATTGTGCAATAATTTGCCACACAAATTGAATTTGCTTTTTTTTTTAAAGGGAGTGGGGGGAGGGGTAGAGGGAGGGGTGGCTGGGGATCAATCACTATCCGTAAGTAGTTGTATTAATTGTCTAGCTAACTGGTTCTTGGAAACTGCAACTTTACGAAAGTCACATTTCAGTAAATCAACTTTAAAATCTTTCAAAGCAATGTTTCCTATGATGCATCCCACACTAGTGAACTTTATTGTTACATTTCAAGTAAGAACACAAGGAGAGCATTTTTTGATTTAATGTTTGTATGATTATTACTTATTTTATTTGAAATTTTTTTTTTGGCCACAAACAGTGATCAAAATATGTCTGGTTTCTTGCTAGTCCACTATACCAGGTAATATTTTTCGTGTACTACAGACAATTAAACTAACATGGTTGCAGCAAAAGAACAAACAAAATGTTGACACAAGTAGCAAAAAGAAAGTTTGTTTATTTCTGACCATGTGGCGAGTATAAACTTAAGAGCTCACATAGATTCAGATTCTGTAGCGTTGAGACTGTGTTCTGCCATCAGTTTATTCGCGCACCAGATATCCATGCCTCCCCGGCCACAAATCCCAGCAATAAAGAGGCCATCCTCGGAAACAGCAGCCACTCCTTTGCTGACTAATACAAGAGAGAGAAATGAATGCATTTAAATAATCTCTTGCAATTATGTCACAAAGAGATGCTAGATCATACATAGGGTTAAGTGGTTATGTTGACTCTAGGGTACTGGTGGGCATCAAATTGATCTGGAGTGCCTCGGGGACACTTTTGTGCCTGGTACGGTTTTATAATCCCTTTCAGCAAATGGACATATTTTGCTGCTACTTTCAGAGTTTGCTCTAATATTTCAAAATATTGTTTTCCTAATAACATTGTCAAGTTTCAGTTGTCAGCTTTTAAAATTTTCAAGTTAATGTTTACGTTATCAAGCTTAAGATCTCATTCTGACAGAATTGTGCAAGACTAAAATTCTAGAAGGGAGAAAATGTAACCACACGTTCAATTAATTTCACTCGGTCATCTGGGAAATTATGTAAACGGATACCTCTACACCTGTTTCATACATGTTTTTACTTCATCAAGATGGAAATGCATTTTGGAACACTTTCATTATGACCATCGTTAAAGTCTCCAGACACACAGACAAAGCCCGTACCCTTATCTCAATAAACTATATCATCTCACAGGTACTACAGACTCTAAATATCATATGATGGAAATGAGGTACTTGATTCATCACATTTTAGCCCTTCTGCAAAGGGCAAGAAAATCTGAAATTAAATATTCAGAAGGACACCAGCCTTTATTCCTAAACAGATCAGTAAGGTTTCAACATTGTGACACAAATGCCCGTACTGGTACTTGTTGGACCTGCCAATCATTTTGCGCATGTTAATAGAATGCACCACTGAACTTCGAAAGGACCTTGATATGTTTGCAGTTACCAAAGTGGTGAAGGAAGATTTTGCTATGGTTGTGGGATCCTTAGGGTCTTCGATTGTTCGCTAAATACATCAGGATCGTTGTGTAGTTAGAATGAAAACAGCTGGAAATGCAAATAGGGACAACCAAGCAGACGAAAGCCCGGCTTTCCAAAGGGTACTGTTCAGCCGTTACAAGTCCATGTATTTAAAAAAGGATTTCTGCATGCTGTTGATAACTTAATTTATTTAGAAGAACAATCGTTGATCATAGAAATGAAGTTAAAAATGATTTTCAATGAAAAAGACATCGACAAAGTTCCCAGACGACTTACCGCAAGAGTGTTTACGAGTGAGTGATTTGGAGACTAACGGCGGATTACTTTGAAGGTTCCACAGAAACAAATTTCCTCCGCTCGCACTTACAGCCTTAGTTCCGTCTCCTGAGAATATGCAAGAAGTCACTGGGCCTGTGTGTCTCTGTGAACCAGAAAAGAAATAAGTTATTCCCACGCACTGATCCAGATGTGGAAATGGGTGAGGGCTGGGGTGAATAATCATAGGCGTAGGAGGCCGGGGGGGCTGGGGAGGCTGCAGCCCCCCCAACCAAAATTTTTGGGTGAAAATTCGGGCAATATGCTGAGAATTTTTCGGGCACCTACTGAAAAAAGAATAATTGGCAGTGTGTTTTTCACATTTTTTGGTGAAAATTCGGCAATATGCTGAGAATTTTTCGGGCACCTACTAAAAGAATAATAATTTGCAGTGTGCTTTTCACATTTTTTTGTGAAAATTCGGGCAATATGCTGAGAATTTTTTGGGCACCTACTGAAAGAAGAATAATTTGCAGTGTTTTTCACATTTTTGGTGAAAATTCAGGCAATATGCTGAGAATTTTTTCGGGCACCTACTGAAAGAATAATATTTTGCAATGTGTTTTTCAATGGTTAAACTTATATTATTATGATCATTATTGTTGTCACGAATTCCCCAATAATTTTAACCAATATGGAAGGGTAATAAGACGGAAAATGATTGTATGTTATTGGCATGTGATGTAATAACCAATGAATGCCTATATGAAATGCACAATAACATGTTGAACGCGTGCGGAGCGCGCGAAAAATTTCGGTTTTATTTTTCAGGCAAGTAGTTACAGCCCCCCCAAATCAAATTAGGCTCCTATGCCTATGTGAATAATCTCAGACAAAAAATTCAAAAAGTAGTTACCTTGCATTTAGACCAAAATTATAGACTTCATTTATAGTCTAAATATGGCTCAGAATGTACCATTTAATATTAAAAAACTTACTTTTTATCGGAGGGGTGACCGCCACAGCCTGCTACACGGGTGTTAGCTTCAACAACCCCAAGGCTAAGGTCCCTACTTTATCAAATTCTGGATCCATCCCCTGAATCCACAAATATCAATCCACATGAGTTACTAACTGCAATAACTTTTCAACAGCTCACTTCATTTTTTGCCTTTCAAGAGGTAGGCCAGGGGAGGGGGGGGGGGGAGGAGGAGGAGGGGAGAGGAAAGACATGGTTTTTGTCTTACTAATTTTCACTTTGGTAGGTATTGGGACTGTAACTGTAAAAACTGTACCAAACAGTATTTAAGACATTAAGGAAAAGAATTAAACCATTTGATTTTAAAACTTGTCTGAATTCAAGGAACATCAAATAACCGAACCTGTATCTTGACGGCCACTTGACCGCTGACTTCGGAAGTGTCCCAGATTCTCACGCTCTTGTCCTTACTACCGGTCACCATTAGGGTGGTCTTCTCTGGTCCGATGCAGAAGTCACAACAGAGGACTGGACCCTGGTGGCCCAACAGATCATTCCATTCTGTTTTGGGTGAGAGCCTCAAAAGCTACCATTCGACACAAAAAAAAGAAAGAAGAAAAATACAAACAAATGATTGCAATAGTTTAACCACTCTGGAGTTATAGTAGAGCAAATACTGACATATACCAGCATAGTTACAGATGGGCCTAACCCTCAATAAATTTGGGAGGTGGATAAAATAGGATTGGGGGGAAAATGACATAAACTATTGCAGAAATTGACCTAACTTTGTAACAAAACAATGCCGTCTTCCAAGAGTTTGGGAGAGATAAGATTATTGAAATACACCTATCTCCCCCCCCCCCCCTTCCCATCTTCCACTCATAGATTGTTTGTGGAGCATGTAGCAATGAGTTTCCTCCCAATGTAGAGAGGGTGAACAAGAATCAAATAATCATATACAAAAAATTTAAAGAAAGTGACCAGTACACTCCAATCCTTTTGATCTGCAATTGTTTCATTTCTTACAAAAGAAAATGTGATTCAATAGATATTGTTATTCAAATTTTACACCCCCCCCCAAAAAAAAAAATATATAAAAAATCATTTTAAACAACAAGATTTAAGCAGTAATAGGGCAAGGATATCTGGAAAATTTCATTGACCATACATGACATTAAAAGTGATGATAACAATAAAACTAAAAATAATATTGTCAGTTTGCAACAGAACATGAAAAACAATACTAGGAATGAAAATAAAACCAAATAATACATATTTATAAAAACTGAAACAAAAGAAGAACTAGTTAGAAGACTTGTCAAGATAAGTTGAGGAGAGAGCGTTATGACAAAAAACGACAAACGACAACCGTTACCATGGTGATTCTTACCTCTACTGCATTTTTATTGGTCAAGGATGTAATAAAATCCAATTTGGGAGAACAAACGGCAGGTGCACTTGAGCAATTTAACGACAGAGGATGGCCAATGCATTTCACACTGCTGCCTTTAACGTTCCAGAAATACGTTCCACTCGGAAGCACTGCCATTAACCTCTTGCTGTCGCTAGAGAATGCCAACATCGCATTGTGGAAATCTTTGTCTGCCTTGCCTGTCTCGAACACTTTGCCTCTCTGAAAACAGAATGAAACATTAAGGATAAAAAAAAAATGGAAAGATGCATCAATACAGATTTTTGGAGATTACTTGACATAAAAGCCTGAATCTGGAGTGGTGTGGAAGGGGTGGGGGTTGGGGTTGGGGGGAGAGTGTGGGGAGGAGAGGGAAGGGAATGGACATTTTTCAAACTGATAGTTGACAATGCCCCAGACTCAAAATGACTACCGACAAGGTCAAAGGCTTTGCGATTTGCCTTTGACAAATAGTAAAGTGGAATAATACGCTTATACTTTTTTATAGGTTTATAGGTTTGCTGGGCCAATATATGTAAAAAGAAAGTTTGCAGAGTCAAAATGTTTTAATTTTTTTTTAAGTTTTATTGTTTCAATTTGTTTTAATGTGTTTATAGTTAATGTGTTAATGCTGTTATTTTGTTAATGTGTTATTGTGTTAATGTGTGAAGATAGTTAATATGTTAATAGTTAATGTGTTAATAGTTTTAATTGTTAATGCCTTTGATTCTAGGTTTTCAAAGTTGTTCTGACCTTCTATCATTCAATTTTGAAGTCAAAATTGTTGACTTCTAATTTCTTGTTTAATTTTGCAATAAAAAGTCAGAATTCCATTATTAAACATAAAAGAAAGTGAAGATTAAAGGTGGAAATTTCACTTAATATGTCCAAAGTTGAAGGTAAGAAATTAACAGAAATGTTGAGTTAAAAATGAGTTGAAATTTTGACTGGTTTATTTTCTAGTGTCCCTTTTGGACCAGCATAAGGTGATCATCTAATCAAATTCCAATTTAATATAATCATAAAAATGAGGTCTATTGAGATAAGGAATGTTGGGATGAATGAACGGTTAATGTAGAAACTCATTTATCTATCGTGCTGCAATATTCTTTCAATCTAAGATTTTGGATCCTTTGATTTAGAGTATTTTTTTGAATCTTATATCATCTTAACATCTTATAACATCTTAACATTGTTTATTATATTTTATGTTTGTACTCCTTTTTATAAATATTTTTATTTATACTAGATTGAAAAATGAAAAAAAAATTATATCAACCATCATAAGTTAGGAATCACTTTCTTCCGTCTAGGTTCAATGCTTTAATACTGTAAAGTACATCGACAGGTTTCTTTAAATAATAGGTTTTACTTACCTCTTCTTTCGTGATGTCCCAGAGATAAATTGCCCTGTACGCAATTGCCATTAACTTCCCATTGGGGGCAAAAGCAACTGTTGATGGACGACACTATAAAGAAATAGAAAAATAATCATAATATAGAAAAAAAAAGGAGGAAGGTCTTAACAAACTACACACTAATGGGCTTTGCCCATTAAAACACTCAAATCCAACATTTATACTCATCAGGAATATCAGGACCAATGTGGTGATTGCAATTATACCTCGACAGTGCTAAAGAAGGTTTGATGGTTATAGATAAGGATTATGAATTGTCAACAAACAAAAAAGGGGGGGGGGGGGGGAAATGTAAGCAGACAGTTTGGGTGGTAGAATGAAAAGGAGTTTTATAGTTCCCAATGGATCCAGATACTAGAGGAGGTCATAGTTCATAGGTTACTAGAATATCCCAGACAGGGTAGAGTGAGGGTGCTCTAGTTGTGAGGAGACAGGGAAGAGCAGAAATAAATGTAAGTGTTTGTTTCTCTTTCATATCATTTCTATATTTACCCTCATCTCTTTCTTCTGTATGACTGCTCCCGTATTGATGTTGTAAATGTACAGACGTCCGGTCATATAAACAAACAAGTGTTTGTTATTCTTTGGCAGGAATGCTCGGGCAGTGGCATCCAGTTCGATAGGAATGCTCTTAAAGACTTGACCTACAATATAGGAACAATGTAAGAACAGCATAGGAACACATAAGATCAGCATACCGACAACATAAGAACAGCATAGGGACAATATAAGAACAACATAGCGACATTATAAGAACAACATAGGGACAGCATAGGAACATTATAAGCATAGCAAAGGGTCAATATAAGAACAGTTTAGGGACAATATAAGAACAGCAAAGGGACAACATAAGAACAGCATAGGGACAGCATAGGAACATTATAAGAATAGCAAAGGGTCAATATAAGAACAGTATAGGGACATTATAAGAACAACAAAGGGACAGCATAGGAACAAATACAGTAACAACATCAAAACAGCATAGGGTCATTATAAGAACAGCATAGGGATGAAAATGAACAACATAGGAGAATGAATTCTGTCATTGGCCTGACCAGGGTATATCTTCTTCTTGTGAAAAACCTTGGTTTGGATATCAAGGATTGGCAAGTACCACTGATGCTCTGATCATGGTATAATGAGTTGTTTTGAGGAGACAGGGAGGTGAAGAAGCAATGTAAATATGATGGCTCAGTAATGACCAAATATAGTTACATCCCAGCTAAAGGGTCCTTGGTCAAAATTGTCACATGGCATCCCAAAGGGCAGAACAAGGATAACAAACTTTACAAAAAGTATAAAAAAAAGGCAGCTAAATTGTTGGTAGATAGTCAATGTTACACCCAAATTGAATAAAGCTACAAAAGAAACAGCTGAATCCCTAAGCCCCGTTGAGAAATTACAGAAATTCTGTAAATGATCGACCAATCATATTATAACAAAGGAGTTTAAGAAGAACATTAAGAAGATAAACATAGAAATATTAAAAGATTAGCTGTGGCATGAAACATTCATTTTTTAACTTTACCTAACTTGGATTCTCTTCCACTCTTGCCTCTTCAATTTGAAAAAAAAAAAATGACAAATCTCAAATAAAAGGTAACATCATAAATCTATTATTTTTTGGTAGCAAAATAGGGCCAGGGAAGAGAAAGACTTCACTCACCTTTGGCGAATACTGCACCGTTTCCCAGTCCAACCAGCTTTATCCCTCCGGGAGTAAGGACGCCGAGCCAAAGACAATGTCCAGGCCATATCAATCTAAGGGCTTCAGCCTCATGTGCCATCTCAAGGATGCCACTGGTCACCTGACAACAAAATCAAAACAGTTAAAAAATGAAAATGAGGAATAAAAATTATAATCATGATGTAGGCAGGAGGAATGGAATAAGTAAACAAATTATAAAGTATTTCTTAATTTCCAAAGAGTTTAGCTCATATTAAAACTGACCATGAGAGAGAGGGGACCGGGTACTGGAGGTTTTAGAGCTGCGGTTGGAAGTGCGAAATTGGTGCGGAGACATTTCATTTCATGCAAAATAATTATTTTTAAATATGAGAAAATATAGGATGAGGTCCAAATTTTTTTTTTAAAAATAGCCCATTCCAATGTCATCGGTACTGGCCCTAAATTCTAGCATGCTAACAAAACTGCTAGAAGTTATCAAAAGTACTTTTCTTAGGTGCTGTGATCCTTCTCAAATTATTTCTACATATAGAGGGAGGGCTCTATTAGACATTTCAAATAATGCAACATGCTTTGAGGGAGGGAGACCAAAAACTAGCTAGTTGAAGTCTGAGCATTAGTGACCACTTATTTGACTACCTAGCATATTTGGGTGCCATACTGAAAGACCTTCAAAGAATTTTGATTGGACTGCTGTGTATTTATTCAGGGATGAGCCTGGGGTAAAAAAAATCAGGGAACTTTGCAAAAATTGCGGTATAGGCTCCAGTTTGCTTATGCTACAGTGTGTTAGGATAATAGCTTTTGTCCCCGAGGTAGAAAAGAAATCACAGATATTCCGCGAATTCGCGGAAAAAGCTCATGCCTGATTTATTACATTATAGAAAAGAAAACTTTTAACATAATGTCAAAAAACTTGCTTGTGTGGGTGTTTTCTAAAAATGAGAACTTGGCTAAGTACGTGTGTCAGATCACATCCTTTTTACAACATGTTTTGGATTTTTTACAAGCTCTGTGTCATAATTGAAACTTCAGACTTTGGTATTCTGTTAACTGTGCTATAATAAATAGGTCATCATCGGGAGTTTTCCTCATGGCATGAACCAACTTACAATCCAAGCCCGAACCATGCCGTCACTAGAAGCCGTCGCCACGTGGCTACCATCTTTTGAAAACGTCACAGCGGTTACAGGTGCGGGATGTGGTAAGGTCATGACCTCCGGATTCGGTGATTGGCTTTTGGATAAGTTCACTAGACAAAACACTGGATGAAAGAGAAACACTGAAATTAATATGGCTGCGAGATGAGGAGTAACTTTTACATGCGGGTATAAGTCCTCACGATGTCGTAAGGTAAGTTGGCCATGTGTTTTTCAGAAATTCCAGGGACATGATAACTGATGTTGACACCCATGGTGACATCAGAGGGGTATTATCTACAATATGAGATCATCAGAATGTTTGATGGTGCTATGGTTCAAGGATGATGGTCAAATGCCCATGTTTCTGTAATACATTCTCCACAAAAATGTGTTCTTTTCCTTCGCTTTTTTCAAACGAAAATAATTTTGGGTCATTTTAAAAATTTGGGAATTATCAGTAACGGCTCATGATAAAATCCAGGGAGAGTTCCATGGACACTTTTGCTTGGGGACGGTCCATGAAATCTGACCATTGTCCCCAGAAATTGAAAAAGTCTTGTCACCCTATTGTACAGGGATTGCTAATATTTTCTTACTCAAATATAACTCCCTTCACAGAATAGCAGGCATCCACGAAATCCCAAAGACTATTCAAATCAGTCATCATTTAGGTAAAATGGCAGAAGCACTGTGCATTGATTATACACAACATACTCACCATCCTATACTCATTTAAGTTGGCCCCAGGAAAATTTTTGCAATTGCTAAGTTGAATTATTTAGATTTTATCCCATATATTCGAATTAATGCCCACGTATATATTCGACTTAATGCCGACATATATTGAAATAAATGTCGACATATGTTTTTATTTATTTATTTTATCTTATTATTTATTTGAATAAATGTCAATACATCATACATCGGAATTAATGCTGGCCTATAACTTTGAAAATTCCCAACTTTTGTTTCATCTTGCTTTTGCTTATTTGCTAATCAAACCTCACTAATCAAGCTAATCACTGTTATTGTTTTGGGAATATAATGTCGAACAGAAATAAGTAAGAAATTATCAAAATCAACAAAGTAATAATGTGTAGCAAATGATTTTGAGCATGTGTGTTACTGATCGAAATCTCTACATTTAGTTGTTGCTAATAGCATATTAGTCAATATGACCTTACTCTGTGCTGAGTTTGTTTTGAGGTAACTCCTGGCGACCGCGACACAGCTGGATTTATCAGGTTCGTTTAGAGCCTGCTGACAAACAAGCTCGGGATGATCCTGTAGAATGCTGGTGTTAGCTCGGATCATCTTGTAAATATCCCGAAATCTTGTTCTTTTCGGACACATCTTTGAGGCCTGCAATAGAAATCACAATTAAAAAGCCAGACTTGAGAAGGTTGAAGAAGAAGGCTAAAAGTTTTTGCAAAATACATTTCATGAATCTCTAACTTAAACACTATGTCCAGACATTAGAAGTGGTGAACTTTAATAGACAACTAAATGACTCAATGATTTAACAAATACCTTGAGGGTGGCAGAGAATTGCTTGTTAACGTTGAAGAGGAGGTGATCATTAATTGACTTCCTAGCATATTTGGTGACCTTTGACCTTTAAGTATGAAGATGATGCTAAGTATAAAACAATACTGGGTTATCTGTACAAATCTGATACAAAACATTCTTAAAGAAAAACTGAATCACAGTCCTCCCCCCCCCCGCCCCCCTCCACAACCACCATAGGTGGAAATCAATTGAAAAAAATCTTCATTTTCCTTTGGCAATTTCTGTCTGGAGCAGGTTTTCCCCAACAATTTTTTTTTATGCAGCCTCCCCCCCCCGCCACATATGTTGTCATCACACATTCAACATACCTCATCTAATTCTATTAAGAGCTGGTGAATTTCTTCGCAATGGCATTTAGCCTCTATCCAAGGAATACAAGTAAAAACCTGAAACAAGGCAAAATAGCCCCAAAAAAGAAAAGAAAGAAAAGAGAACATGATAGAACTGACTTGAAACTTTAAAATAACTAATACATAGTAAGCAAACTTTTTAAATTATGCTACAGAGAAACAAAAGAAAAATGATCAAAGTTTTAATCTTCCTGTTGGTTTTTCAATAGTCAACTGGGTTCCCATACCATGAAATTTCATACAGACATGAAGCGTAGCAGAAGCTCCTCAAATCGGCCAATATTGTGCTAAAGATAACATTATATCATCTACCTACCAATATATATTATATACATGTAAATTTTTTTCTTGATGCAGCAAAAAAGAAAAGAATGAAAGGGGATTTTTTGTTGTTGATAGTAACATATCTTTTACTCTCATTAATGGCAAGTCCCACCACAGATTCATCTCAACTAGACCTGACACAATTAATAATTGTTTTCACTTGCCTCTTCCGCTTCGCCCCACATTGCTCCCCGAATCAGATGAGTGGGTAATTCGCTGAGTTTCCGCACGTTGTATTTCCTCTGTTTGTTCTCAGAGGGGCCGTCGTCGAGAAACAGAGGTTGCGGCTGTACTCTCCTGTACGCAACCTGAACGGATTTAGTCACCTTGTCGTGGTAGGGTTTCGGAGTATCGGACCATCTATAAAGAACGGAAAAGATTGAAAACTACATTAAAAAAAGATTATCAGTATTTGGCCCAAGAATTTTACCACACTCAAAATTGCTCAAAGACTCCAAAAAATACTTTCTTGGAGGTACTGGTCGTCAACATTATTCCCAGACATTGAGGACTGTTAGAATAGAAATTTATACATGCCTTAGTGTGGATTTATAACCTTATAGTGATAGTAAAATGCTTGTTGAAATTTGAGCATGGGTGACCATCAAACGAATTTATAGCATATTTTGGGTGCAATACTAATGAACTTTTATAGCATTATAGTCAGGCCTGCTTTTAGTCTCGATAAAGTTTTGACACTATTTGAGTTTAAATATCATTAAAATGCAATTCATTAGGTTCAGAAGTCAAAGATATACACCGAGGAATGTAGAAAAGGTCCAAGGTTTTTGTTTCAAAAATTCCCATTTTGCTCTTTGCCCAAATACTAGCAGAAAAATGTATCTGTGGGGACAAAGTGATCGCATTCCGTTGTACTCATTAAGTGACTTTTTAATTCTTATGGTGGAATTTTAGTAGACAAGGTCTTAGATTGAATTATTGTAATTTTTTTACTTTCATCAATGTTGCAGGTAGTCTACAAGTTATCTGGCCAGGAAATCAAGAAGAGTTAAAAAAAAATTGTTTACCTGCTCATGAAATAGTTGGCTAAACTTTGATGTAGGAAGGGCGCCGAGTATGCAACGTAGCGGGTGTAGGCAGCTTCATGGAACAGTCGATGATGCCATCGGTAAAGTACAACGGTTTCACTTCCTCCTTCCACTAAATACGGTCCTGCAAATTACAAAAAAAATGATATGAAAAAAACAAGAATGTAGACCTAGTGCCACTGACTGTTTTCATCAAGGAGGTGGTAGTGGGGGGGGGGGGGGGGGTTGTCAAGGATGAGGTGTTCTTCACAGAAACCTATGAACAATAAGTTAAATTTTCTCCAATAAAGTGCTGCTATACATGCAGAAGAGCATAGCTTTGCTTATCAGAAAAGGAGCCAGACATACTGCTTACTGGTAACTTACACTTTGGTTTGGTTTTCCAAACCTTCAAACAAAAAAAACAATGAAAAAAAAGGAAGCAAAAAAAATAATCAAGGTTCCTTGGCCGGGAAAAGCAAAAAAAAGAACCAACCCCCCCGGCCGAAAGGGAAGGGGGGGGGAATATGTTCATAGCTAACAAACAGACATGCATAACCAACAAAGAAATAACGTGCCACTTGCATACAAGTCAAATCTTTTGCGAGTGTTCATACGAATACTGGTTAAGTACTACACTCAACTCATGCACACGCTTTCAACTTTAAAAAACATCACTTGTACATAAATTATTCAAAATACAGAGTAAAATAAATGGGGGAAAAAAAAATCGACAAAAATTAATACCCAAGTCAACACGCAATCGAGTCCACAGTAAAGGAGGCATTCTCCTGATTGGTGGAATGTGAAATTCGAAAACATCGTCCAAAACGACGTCATCGCACGATAAGACATCGAGAAGTTCTCCGGCCGATAGACCATCTTTGGAAGCGGTCAGATAACCGAGAGCAGAACGGACAAATGTCTCTCCATGCTTCACCTCAAGTCTGTAACATCAAGGAAGATTGGATATCTTTCAAATCGAATGAAACTCGTGAAAAAAATTGATTTGTCTTAAAGCCTTTGAGATTCCTTTTATTGGTGCTTAGCAGTAGTTTGACCAAACTCAGGTAGTTTTGTTAAAAATTTGGATCTATTTTATTATCAGACTTAAAAAATAACAACTACAACAATAATAATAATAATAATAATATGAATGACTTTTTGTTGATTTTTTGGGGGGCTTCTTCCATCGGGTCTACCCAAGAGAGCCCAAGAGATCTGGTGGCAAAAAAACCTTGCATCTGTCAAGCATTACAATATCTTAATACACTTACAACATATTGTGGCAACTACTATAGCAACTGTTATTTATTATTGACTGTAAGAAATAGGGTTACAATACGCTTGAAAATAGGAGGCAGAAAGGAAAAATAAATATAAGTATATTGCTAGCTTACTCTGAGAAGAATTGTTCTATGAGTCCAGCAGTGGTAGTGGCAAGGTTACAATTACTGATAGGGGTATACGACCTCCAGTTTGCAGCTACGTCACTCACTAGTCGTATGTACAACGCTGTAGGATTGTTGCTGTTCAATATATGTGTCTTCTGTACAAATGTTAATTTCCTGTGAAGAAACAAACAAACATAATAATTGAAAAAAATTAACGATGGAAGAGCAAAAAGTGAAAAAATTCGGATAGTAAAGAAAATATAGAAGTGTGAACGAGAAGTTCCTGTCTATATGTTATGTTTGAATTTTCTATTGTACTGAATTAAATTAAATTGGTCATGAACATAAAAAGATGAAAAATATGAGGAATTAAAAATATAAGACATGTACACAATTAGTTTGTTTTTAAGTACTTTTGAGGACTTTCTATTCTAAAATTTTCTAGTGAAAAAAATTCACCAGGCATCTGTGATAAACTACGATGACCACAAATATTGAAGAAAAATTGTGATTGATTAAAAAATGAAAAAAATAAAATGAAAAAATTGGAAAACATAAGAAAACTCACCTTCCTCTTTTCTTTAGTAGTAATTCAAGAAGGTCAACTTTGTCTTTTTCTCCTAAAGGAAGAACCTTAAAGAAAGTGAAGAAAGATCATGACTATTTTAAACTTCAAAAGATCTTCTGGTCACTGAAGATGGTTTTAACAAAGAGTGCTAAAAACATTTCAGTCTCTTTAGCTCAAATCCACATCCTCAAAGCATTTTGCATGCAGAATTTACAATTTATTTTTTTAAATTTTGAAACAATTTATTAAATGCATGTGGCAACAGTAGTGTAAATATCATCAGCGCTAGCAATTAAACTGAAAGATTCTTTGTTCTTCTTTCGACTTTGATCATTAATTTGCAGAAGACAACAGTCTATCTACTGAAGAATTTACCATTATTCAAAGATAAATAAAGAAGAGTATTGCAAGAGCCTGTTTGGAAAGCTTTTGAAGAATGTACATCTACCCTAATGATGTTACAGACCACCTACTGTAATTCACTTCCTGGAGTAAGGAGGGCGGTTAAGCCAGTCCAAATATGTAAAATTCAATCAACCATATCTCAAGTTATGAGCACAATACTGAGTTGGGGTTTTCAGCTAAACTTGTAGGATTTTTTTCTCTTCATTATTCAGGTTCAGTCCTCCAACATCTGACAACTCCATTTATTTATTGAAACTTTTGGACCAAACATAACATATCAAATGGCAATTTTATGAATTGAAAGTTCAAGAGAGAGTCACTGATACATATTAACACCTTTCATTGTCCAGAAATAGTTTAAAATGTTTTGTTATTTAAAAAATGAAACAACCAAGCACCACTGAGAATGGTTTCAATTTTCAATTATAATTTTCTTTAAATCCTTTTTTTTTTTGTGCAAAATATAAGGAGATAATTCACAATTCCTGGACTCTCTCACCTTGATCGATTCCTCCGCAAGACTTTTGGCAGCTGCGAGACAAGAGCCTACCTCTGATCGTACACTCAAGACCAAACGAACATTTTCTGGGATATCTTTGGGCATCCACTCCAAATCTAGAGCGTTATTGTCGTTACTGAGCTGATCCAAGGAATCCAGGAATACATCTGTGGGGAAAGTAGGACAGCCGAAGATGAAAAAGAAACTGTTTCATATCATAACATGAATTCAACCCAGCAGCCCTGCGGTATTAATTTGTGAGAGGTACGACTGCTAACGCCCCACGATAGGTAAACAACACTGAAGGATGATGATAGGCATGACATGCTGTTTGACCAAGGGACTATCAGTGCAGGCTACATTTAAATGTGTGAGAGCTACGACGACGAACGCCCCACGATAGTAAAACAACACTGAAATGACGTTAGGCATGATATGCTGTTTGACCAAGGGACTATCAGTGAAGGCTACATTTCAATGTGTGAGAGCTACGATGACGAATGCCCCACGATAGTAAAACAACACTGAAGGATGACGATAGGCATGATAGGCTGTTAGACCAAGGGACTATCAGTGCAGGCTACATTTCAATGTGTGAGAGCTACGACAATGAACGCCCCACGATAGTAAAACAACCTTGAAGGATGACGATAGGCATGATAGGCTGTTTGACCAAGGGACTCAGGCTACATTTCAATGTGTGAGAGCTACAACAATGAACGCCTCATGATAGCACCACTTGTCTATTATTGTTTGGAGGGATTGGCCATCCTTTTTGAACTCAGTCTATCAAAGACTAATGTGACTTCTAATCATGTCAGTTTAATGAATTAACAGGTAAATATTCAAACACTCACACAAATCCCGTCTGTCAGGAACTCTCTGCAGCAGGGAAGCAAAGTACAATTGGAGGCTTTTAAAGTCGACTGGAATGGCTTCTTTAATCTGGAAGCAGTAGAGAAGCTGAAAACCAAAATATTATTATAAGTGAAAGATGACTGTTGGAGATTTCAATACAGATTAACGTAGTGTGGATGTGTTCCAAGCAGCTTTTTGAGTTGATTTTGTTAAGGAAATGTTTTACTGTATCATACTAAAATGTCATGTCAAATGGAGATCATTAGCTTGACCAGTCACGTTTCATTTCAAATAACGAAGTCAAAGTTCAACAATTTTCAATGTCCATGTTTGCTTTTTATCTTTAATGCTTCTACGAAAGCGTATGGACCACAAAATGTTCAAGATTGAATCAACTTCTTAAATTATTTACTCACGAACCTTCATTTAGTGGAAAACTCTCAAAGAGGGGTCTTTATTTAAAAAAGTGCATTCTTATATTGAATAATACTCTGGTAAGTTTGGAAAATTCCCGACCAAACTCAAACAAGGAGCTTTAAGATCAGCAGAGCAAATCTACAGCCCAGTTTACTCTTCCTGCTTGCTGTGGTTTAAAATACCAGCACTTCACCGTGGGTTTTGTGCCCTGAGGCATTAGTATTGAAAACCAGGTTTATGATACAGTGAAAAAACTCTATCACTTATCAAAACAAAGAACAACATTTTGGCCTAGGAATACAACATTTTTAGCAGGTAAATCTGGGGCCTAGCATTAGTTACATTTTAATTTCTTGCCTGAACTTTCCATCGTCAGTGAGTTCAAACCAGCAACATAGCCCCTTAAGTTTTGGGGTGAGGGATAATAATTTTTAGTGTTCATGCAGAGAGAGCTTCATTACTGAACATTCAGTGGATCTGGTACGGAGATGACAATTAAACGTTTTATCGTTTTGGAAAATGAGAGCTGTTTGAGGTTCGCCAGGTGTTTATGAATATGATCGTATCTCCTATCCTGATCATAAACAGTTGTATCATCAGGTAAAGAGGAGTTTCAATGATTGATATTGTTTACCTGTTGACAAACACTGCGAAGAAGGTCTCTGATGTTTGATGACTTGGGTGTGGTTCCTATCAATCTCATTATCAAGAAAGGTCTGTGAATATAACAGAAATAATGGCAATATAGTAAAGAAATGTACTAAAAAACACTGCAAATGGTAAAGAGATTATAAGAAACAAAATAAGGTGACAAAATGGTTTTGTCAAGTGAAAGAGAATAAAAAAGATTAAAAATAATAAAAAAAAATTATGATGAATCAAGACTATGAGATAAGCTAATTATGAGATTAGCTATGAGAGTTAGCTAATTTCTCTGAAGCATATTTTGCAAAATGCAATATTACTGATTGTAAACCCATTAATTTCTGTAGGTCCGGTAAGTAACACTTCTTTTTTTTGCAACACATTTAACAGCTATCGTACAGATCTATAGTTTTAATAGTTAGTTTTTAAATTTAAAAAATAAATAAGAAAGGAAATAGAATTTCATGCAGATGTAATTATTATTAATTTAAGGGATTCAGAATCTCTCGTAACTAGATATTTTCAGTTATACAGTAAACCGTTGAAACTTTGATTACGTTGATAATAATTGATCATTCAGGCTCCCATATGGAAGTTTATTCTTATTACTTTCTTGAATAACAAATGACAAAATATAAAATTGTACCACCATTTCGTTTAAATCTGAGCCCAACTGTTAGTCCTTGAGACAGAACTGGTGGTTTATACATTGTAGTTTATACATAAGTGCTGATTCCCCACTCACCTTTTCTTATCGTCTTCCCATTGGCTTACAGTCTGATGAAATACCTTACAAAGAAGAGACGTCTTACCACAGCCACCATTACCATAGACCACTACCACCTACAAAAATTACCAAGAAAGAAAAATAAAGAAATTGAAATAAAAATATTAGCCTTGTCTGTTTTCTTCTTTATCAATTATACATTATTCATATATACTTAACTGTAACTTCCTACGATCTGAATTTGCTATACCATGGAATTTTCTTGAAAAGCTTGAATATTCATCACATGACCTTTGACTTACCTGTGACCTCTTCACAGCTTTATGAATAACGTCCAGTATATCTTCTCTTCCTACGAAGGACTCTGCTCTCTCCCTCGAGAAGAGAGTGTGGTTGAGGACCTCGGAATAGATTGCGTGATCATTCACAGCATCCGACTCGATGGCTTCTAGATTTTGGAATATCAAAAAGCAGGATGTTTCCAGAAAGGGCAGCTAGTTACATTGCTATTTCTTTCAGATGGATGAACAGGTATGGTGGAGGAACGAAATGGGGTACAGGTGAGATTCGGAGGATGGGGAGAGGATGGGGAATGGAAGATAAGATGAGGGGTTGGAGGAGGGAAGAGGACAAGTTGAGATAACACATATATAGCAAACTAGTGTTATCTGGTGAGGGAGGCAAATTGAGCTGAAACAAGACTAGAAGTACTGACTAGAAGTACTGTACAAGACTAGAAGTACTGTAGAAGGATGCAACATATCTGGACAGTAAATATCACTGTCTTATAAAGATGGGCAATATAATACTTATATTTTGTACACAAAGGTATGATTGTGAGGTGCTCATGTCTGTGCAATTTATGTATCTCAAACTGTTGTTGGTATATGTTGTTTGTTTATATTGTTTTTACTGGTTAGTTGTGCTGAAGGGCCACCACAATCTTTCTGGCCCCCCAAGACCCGCACAAGTAAATTCCGGCCCTCATTGGCTACATCATTATACCTACACTAGCTTTTAAAAGACACGATTTCTTGCGACTAAAAATCCTGAAAATAAAGTTTGAAATACAACTTGAAATCGGCCAACTGCCACGGAACTCACTTTTTTGTATCGCAGATATCACAAAATGACAAAACTGATCGGCAAAGTTCTGCAGGGATTTATGATTCTGATTGTCGGCTGCCATGTCATCCTGAGTCGGCAAGAACTTCAGATTGTACCTAGAAAAAAGAAGAAAAGAAAGGAAACTTCTAAACGTGAAAGTTTCAGCAAACGTCACAAATAAGAACAATTCTTACCTACAATGAAAGAATACGTGGAAGACTGACAAAATGAAAAATTTTAACTGATAGAATGGGGAAAACTAAAATGATTTAATCCTCATCATTTTCATTTACTGGGCACAACTTATTTGGTAACACATCGATAGGCATTTTGCTAGCAGGTTTTTCTATCTTTGATTTTCAGCTTTAAAATGAATTCCTTGGGAGTAAAAATGCGTAAAAGTTTGAGGGCCTGACATTTTGAGCAGGATCTCGGCTTACTCGAGCCTCTACAGTCAGCATCTGAAGAGGATCCTGGCAGTATCGATATGTCAGGCACAACATAACCTGATAGTTGTTCATTTTAACCAGTCTACACATCTGTACATTAACATTAATGTTGTCACTGAAGTCATGTTTGGAAGTCATGATTTGAAGTCATGTACTGAATGTGCTATCCCAAAACCTATTGCTTTTTCTCTATAAACTGCCCAATTAGCAGCTATTCATTACCACAACCACAGACCATTATTATAGTGAGCAGGAACAAATATTCTACAAAAGTATTTTTTCAGCAGTGCATTCTGCAGACTAGTGGGATACTAACGACTAGTGGGATACTAATATTAAATTTTCATACTAAATTTTGAGTTTCAGACACAATACTGCTTCTTTTGCATTTCAAACAGCCTACAGATTGATATTAAATAACTAGATTGTAACTAGCATAAATGTCTACTTTATTATCAGTCACATGACTTACCTGTGGATATTTGATGCTGGTATCTCAGCGTGGATGTAATCTCTCATTTTTCCTAGCCTGTTTTGTGCATCGACGTCCACACTGCCATTCTGATAGTCTAGGTACTTGGCAGCGTTACTGTGCCATTCATTAAAGTTTGTCAGAACTCTATTAAAGACGAAACACTTAGATTTGTCTTTGTCTGGAATGTCTTCTAAACCTTCCACAATCTCACCTAAAAGTAAAAAGAAAAGAAAAATATAGAAAGAATTTAAAACATAGTAACATAAAAAAAAAAAATTTTTTTTTAAAAAAAGTCAGAAAATGAAAAACCAAATGATTTTACAAGTGTGTTTGATCTGAAAAACATTACTTGTCTAAAGATGGCCTTTAATTGATACAAAAAAGTACCTTCTGAATTTAAAAAAAAAAAACACCAGCAGAATTTACTCATCATGTGTAATCATTACACTAGTCTCTTCAGGACTATGTTATACTTGGCAAGTATTCGCAACAAAATTTGGGTCTTTCTTATAACATGAAAATAAAAACGCTTTGAACAAAGCTAATTAACTAGTTGAAATTTCACTTGATTGGTCAGTTTTAGGGAAAGGTTAAATGGAGGAAAGACTAAATGCACTCTCAATATTAGACTAACATGCTTTTTCACAATTCATGCCGTCCTATGCATTACTGTCACCACAGCCTGTCTATCCTGATAACTGTAAGATGGTGGGTGGGCTAAGTTTTTTCCTGGGCTAGACTGACATCTTGTACTCGACGCTAAATTTGACCCCTTGGGCTGCCTATTGAGACCATCTGACTGATAAGATGCAATTAGAATTTTCAGCTCACCTTCAGTAATAGACATTGTCAGCAAGTGAACTGTTTCGGGATCCAACCCGGCCCCTCTGATGGCTGCAAATAGGGATCGTTGTATGACGCTGGAGATCCTGTTCCACTCATCCCCCGCTGCCTGGTCGTCTTTGTAGAAGTTAGGCAGGAGCTCCCCGATCGGTTGCAGAACATATTCCGGCTCTGCGTATGAAACAAGTACATCACAATTACTTTAATTAAATTCTATAAGCACTTCCTGATTTAATTTTGTTTCTCCTGAAGTAACGACTTCTTCTTCGTCATTATTATCACATTAGCGGTAATTGCATTTCAATTCCAAAATCAAAACGACGATTTTCAAACTCAGCTTTTTCTAATTTCTCTGGGTTATTTTATACACTAAAATTTGACTAAATTTCCTGGTTTTAATAGAACACTAACCATTCGCATTTTGGTCTAGCTTGTACCATTTGTTGATAAGTTGAAGTGCTTCGTCGTCCTTTGGATCATTCTCTGCCATTCGCTGAATGTAGGCAGCAATCTTTTCAAATTCCCCTTGTTTGATGACGGGTGGAATCGGACGAAAACCATACTTTTGTCCCAAAATGGCGACAAAGCTTGGTCCACAAGATGTTTCTCTGCAAAGAACACATACAAGAAAATAAAATAAGAAGAAGAAATATAATAACAAAAAGTGAAAGAACTTTCAACCTTACAAATAAAAAATAATAAACATATTTATTCAACTTTGTAAATACCAAGAGTTTCTTCGCAAGTGCTAATTTTTTTTACACTCTTTTCTCGAAGACCATAAGAGCTGCAGATTGCATTAGCTTGCAACTTTGAAGCAACTTGTCAAATTATGTAATATTTACACCTCATTGGATCAACTGTAAGTTAAAATGTCTCTAAATAATTATCGAAAAAAAGCTTTCACCCGACTTACCTGCACCTGGCTACCTCTGTCAGGCATATCTCTGCAGCTTTGTGTTCGTTGCACAACGATTTTCGGATCCCCCAACGGAAGTCAACCGCATTGAAGTCGAGACCTAGTTTGCGTGCGTAGGCTCTAATGTACGGATACACATCTTCCATCAGGGTATTCCTCTCGAGTATCGTATCCGTGAAAGTTGAGCTGATGAATATCCAGACTTCCTTTGAATTTTTGGTCATATTTTTCGCAGAAATGTAACCATCCATCAGAGAACAAAATGTCGGTTCATTTTCGATGTCCTTTACGGTGCCGCGCTCTTCTTTCTGTCTTTTAACGGATGATTCTGCTTCTTGTAGCAGCTTCTTCCAAGGATGCCGCTCTGATCTTGGTTCTGGCCAAAGACTCTCGGAATTTCCTTTCATACGAACGGTTGCTAGTAACGCCAAACGTTGAGCTTTGAAACCGTTCCAGTAGTTTGAACCTGTCGACTGTTTCCTGGTAAGACTAGTTGGGATTCCACCCATATCTTGATTCTTAGAAATGCCTGTCCCCATTTCTACTGCTGGTCGGTAAACTTTATAACATTAATGTTCCGTCATGCATGTCTGCGGTAGTAAAAGAAGACAACTTGGTGACGGCCATAAACAATATAATCAGATAAACAACAAAACTTACAACCTGTATTTACTTCTTCAGAAGCTCACTCTATCATTGATGACAACTAAAGACAGTTCAAGAAAACCAATGCACTGAAAAATCTTTAGCTAACTGTGAAAAGCAAGAAAGTAGTCTTTGTAAATGCATCTAATTGTTGCACATCCTCCTTAGTTTTCAGATTGCTTTATTTTGGTGAATTGTTCTAATTTTTGTAATTGATTGTCTATAATGAGAATCTGAGGCAAGACCTCTGAGCTTGCACACAGAGCAGACTTTACAGATTTTGTAGACCTATTACTCAATCTACAAATTCAAGAATGGTGAAAAGGAAGTAGATATAGAAAAAGATAAAAATTCCCTCCCACTGCCACTCCCCAAATAAAAACAACGAAAAACCTTTGGCCAATACCACATGATATCTTCATTTAATCATCCTGACAACAAGCAGTGTAATGTGAAAACAGCTATACTATAATGCATTAAATTATTGAGTAAGTTTCTTAATGTTTATACAATTTAATCATTAATTCAATATGGAGAGACATGATCCCAAATATACTATAGCAATATGTTATAAGATCAGAAAGCACCATTTCTATGTTGTGCATGTCCTTACTTTTTTCCTTCGGGTTAATTTGAAGTTTTTGAACAACTTTGTGAATTAATTAATCAGTTTTAATGATTAGGGCTTAAGATAGACAGTCCAGCCATGGAATTTTGCTCAATTTTTCAAATTAGGCTAGTCTAGACTAGGCCAAACTAAGTATACAAATTAGCATATTAGATGCCATGAATATTGTTTGCAAGCTCCCAATCATTGTGAAAATCTTTTGTATGTTTAGCTTAAAAAAGAAGTATCATAGCCGAGGCCTGGCCTATATACTTACTGTTACTGTTAGGCCATCTATTCTAACTTAAGCCTAGGCCCAACACACAGTTAAATGATATACAGGGCCCTACGTAGGCCTAGCTATAGCCTAGCAGTTGGTAGCCTAGGCTACTCCAACTAAGTTGGGAATGGGAATTGCTATTTTTAAAAGCATCACTGTGGTTGTAACAACTTAATTTAATTCCTTTTCGGTCAGCTAAGAAGAACAGGCTTACCTGTAACAAGTTTAATAGTGATCTAGACAGTCCAAATTAGTTACAGGGCTAGATATTTTCGTTTTTATATTAAATACGACCACTGTCGAACTCCTCATGAAATCCCATGTGTGTTTACCATTCACGAAACCATCGATTAGCCTAGATAAGAAGGTTCCCCGATCCTATTCTTGATCTACCATATTGTCGTTAGCGTGCAGAAGAACCATAGCAACGACCTCGGCCACCTGTAGTGTAGTATATATAGTAATCTAATCCTATCCGATTACCTTGCAGTAAAGTAATTGACAGGCTCCCAAAGTACGATGAATGATGAACAAAACGGAATCTGAACTCTTCCAGGGTTCCTATGATAAAGGCGGCATTAACAAAGGGCAAATTATTATGTAAATGGAGCATTGTACCATCAAAGGTTGTTTCAGAAAATCCGTAAATAGGAGAATCAGTGCGCATTACGGATAATTACGTCGGTGAAAGACGACCTGCTTGAAGTTGATGGTAACGGACATTAGTAGCGGACAATAAGCAACGATGAGGTACTCAATAATTGTCTCTACATAAAATTAAAGACAATTCATCACAATAAAGAAATGTTTTTAATTAATAATCTTTCTTATATGAATAGCTAAGAAGTGCGATACACATCCTGAGACAGAGAAAAGTCCCTTCTATCACTCTAGTAATGTTTGATATCGGTAACTTTACTTCTTTTTTTGTGATTGCTATAAATTCCATTACAGCGTGTATGACTGCCGTTACGTACTAAGGAAATGTTTAAAATTAATTGTCGTTAGATACCTAGAGATAGTTAGGTAGTGCGACAAATATCACAGAATATATAGAGTAATGTGTTTTCTTTCACTTTGTTCATGTTTGATATCGGTGACATCACTTATATCTTCGGCAAAATTTCGATTGAAAAAATAAGAATATTTATGATTGCGTTGAATTACATTACAGCGGATACAAACTGGCGTTTCAACTCAGTCCGCAACGAAATGTTTAAAATTAATTATCTTTAGTTATAGAAATATTTAGGTAGTGCAACAAACATCACGGAATAGAGCAATTTGTCCTCTATCACTCTTTTAATGTTTATTATCGGTGACATAACTTCTATATTCAGGGGCGGACTGGGTCTTAAAACCGGCCCGGGCATTTTTCACCTAGACCGGCCCATTATTCATTGATATGTTACTTACATAGTGATCGCCGACATGGGGGAGGGGTCTAAGGGGAGGGGGCGTCCCCCTTGTGATTGAATGCTTAAATGCAAAATGGTGCGATATTTCTCAATTGTTGTAGGTTACAATAATCCTTTAAAAAAGACCCAAAAGTAACTTTCCAGAAGCAACACTTTATTAAACTGAGAAAAGTTAAAAACGTAAACAAAAATATATGTTTTAGACTGGATTTTATTTAGTTTTTCATGCATTTAGTGACAACATGCTTGAAAAAAACCTAAATAAAATCCACTAAAACATATATGTTCAATAACACGAGCACATGTCATGTCTATACGAGAGTAGATGCCTACGCAGTTCGCTGCTTCTGGCGGCCACACCATCAATTATATTTTTAGTGTCAAGTTTGGCTAATATTCCTTGTTCAACAGACATCAACATGAACGCCTCAAGATGGGATCCAGTCAAAACGTCCCTTTACCAAAACGTCCCCGCTTTTTCAAGACCAAAACGTCCCCGCTTTTTACCAAAACGTCCCCGCAGTCAAAACTTCCCCGTGAGTCAAAACGTCCCCTCTTTTATAATCAGTTGGAATGCAAGTGTGGATCTTTTTAGTTCAAATCAAAGAGTAAGGATAAGTATAGTTTAGGTTATGAGTCTTTTTTTTTTACTTTTTTTACATTCTTGTTGTAGAACTTGTTCACTGACAAGCAAAATACATGTAACGTTACCACACTAATGGTAATCGAACGATATATTCTATACTTCAAAATGTCAAATATCAACAGGGGCACGTACGGCATGCACGTACCCGTGACAAAATTTTACTTCGTAAAAATAAACGATAAGTGATTTCACTCAATTTAAAATATTATATAGATATATAGTATACGCATCCAAATTCTTTTTTTAATTCCTCTTGTATAATATTTTTTGTTTTCCTTAATTCGTTAGTTCACTGAAAAACATATAGCGTATACCTTTTTCATACCAATATAATTAAACGATATAGTCCTTCATGATTTATTTAGCGCCTGTAGTCCAACTTGCATGCCGATAACTTAGCCAAATTTTAACTCAAAATTAATATATATTCACAACTGTGAATGAATGTGATAGACGGGGACGTTTTGACCAACGGGGACGTTTTGACCAACGGGGACGTTTTGACCAATGGGAACGTTTTGACCAAAAGCGGGGACGTTTTGGTACGGGGACGTTTTGGTAAAGGGACGTTTTGACTGGTAAGCTCAAGATGTTCGTCGGCGACTAACATTCGTCTAATTATTGATAACCAAACACCCTACTGTATGTGGGTCATTTTTATTCATACATAATCCCTCAGAAATAAGCTACTGAGTGATATCCAAATAAGATTTTACCTTTTTTTACTTCGTTTTCTGGAGGTCGAGGTGCAGATTAATAAAATCTGTATTCTCTGTTAACGCTATGTATATGTCAGGATACATTGGTCACCGTACTACAAATATTAGCACGGACGGGTTGCCAATAGCACGTTCTTTTTTTACGAACTAACAGACTAACTAACATGATGATTTCAAGAGCTGATTCCCACAGTTAAAAATATATTTCTACCATAGGCGTAGGAGGCGGGGGGCTGGGCTGCAGTCCCCCAACCAACACTTTTTGTGAAAATACGGGCAATATGCTGGGAATTTTTCGGTCACCTACTGAAAGAAGAAGAATTTGCAATGTGTTTTTCAAATATTTTGGTGAAAATTCGTCAATATGCTGAGAATTTTTTGGGCACCTACTGAAAGAAGAATAATTTGCAGTGTGTTTTTCAATTTTTTGGGTGAAAATTCGGGCAATATGCAGAGAATTTTTCTGGCACCTACTGAAAGAAGAATAATTTGCAGTGTGTTTTTCAATGGTTCAACTTATATTATTATCATCATTATTGTTGTTACTTCCCCAATAATTATAGCCAATATGGAAGTGTAATAACACGGAAAATTATTGTATGTTATTGGCATGTGATGTAATAATCGATGAATGCCTATATGATATGCAAAAAAGGCGAAAAAATTTTGGTTATATTTTTCGGGCGAGTCGTTACACCCCCCCCCCCCAAAAATCAAATAAGTTTCCTGTGCCTGTGATTTCTACACAGCCCATCTGTATCATCTAATAACTACTGTGAAAATTGGCTGTAATTTTTACCAGGCTCCCCAGCCCACCGGGCATTGCCCAAATGCCTGTGTGGCCAGTTCCACCACTGTCTGTATTCTATATTCACATTACTATAGGGCTTTTAATAATCTCTCATAAGTGCTTCTCCATATTTGCAAATAATTTGAAAAAAAAAAAAAAAAAAGGATATCACTCTAAGCAAGGTTTTTTTTTGGACATTGTTTTAGCTTGCTCAAATTTGGATATACATAGTGCTATATATAGTACATACCTATTTCAATAACTTAAAAAATATGACACTACAAACATGTATCTTTCTTTTTCTTTTATTATTATTATTCCATCTTACGTTCTTTATTTTGGTTCATAATGCAATGTATACTTCTCTTAAAAGTAGCACGTGATTCCAGTCGAACTTTCACCGCTATCCAACAGTATTTCTATATATGGACAAATTCTATATTTTTATCTTAAAAAAAAAATTAACTGTGGGTATACACAAATGGATTCTACAAAGTAGATCTGTTCTCTTCCAAATATACATAAAACTTATGTTGCTAAAAATGACAATCATAAAAAGAATTCTTGTGAACAGCATCACAAAGGTGACTTTTCTTCTTTTTTGCATTAAAATGAAGCGATGTTAAGAGCAAATAATTTAGAAAGAAAGTAATTTTGTGATCTTCAAAACTGTTCCTGTGGTGCAAAATGGTTACAAATGAACGTTACAATATTTCAAAGTTTATATACAGTTATCAATATACGTTAACCTAATTATCAAACACTTTATATATACATAATTTTTTGTTTCGTCATCGGTAATTGTTACTGAGGGATCAAACTCCACGGCAAATTGGCAAGCATATTTATACCTTTAAAATACAGTACATAAACACGATGTCATTAAAATATTATTTTAATGATGCATTACGCTTTAGGCTTATGCAATGTGTAGAAAACACGTATATGCATTAGTTGGAAGACTGACATATTGACAAGTTATGGTACGTAAGTACCAGTTATTGTACCACTGACGGTGACGCCCAGAACTAGAAGTCCTCGTAGCTCCACCCAGTCACCCCCCCCCCCCCCCCCCGTTCCCTACAACAGAAACCATGTCTAACCCTTGTCGATTGCAGATGCTGTTTCCACTACTTACAACTTCGTCCCTCGCTCACCCATAATCAAGACGGCATTGGCATCAAACTTGTTAAAAATGTTCCAAGAATGGCTACTGTCAAATTTCGCTTGGTTTGACAAATTTACTGGTTACAAATAATATGTTTAGCACCAAATTTGTGATATTCGGCACATCAAAGAGTACATTCACCCGATCGCCCCGCCAAATTTCCATTGCTGATTATCTGTTGTTAAAGCGGAGCAGGCCCACATTAAGATAACATCCTTTCTGTTGTTTTTCTTTTATGGAAAATGAACGTGCATATTAATTAGGCCATGAAAGGAAAAGATTCATGATTAGACTAACTTGTGTTGATCTATTATGAGAGTGTATAACAAACCTAATGTAACGACTCTTTTCTTAAGAAATCGGATTACGTGTGGTGCATAAAGTATTAAAAAAATGTGATTAGTTAAAAACTCGAATTAACAGAAAATTTACAAATATGCCTAACAGGGTTTGTTGTGATGGCTCTTAAAAAAACATTGCTAAAAGAACTGATTGGCCTTTGGATAATTTAGTTTGACCATAATTTATGTTACACCATTCACTGAACACTATTTTCAAGGTAAACATGTTTGCTTTGGTTCAAAGACGAAAGTGATGCCCATTTAAGCAACATTCAGATGAAATGTGAGAATATATTCTTATATCTTCATTTGTGGAAACCATGACCAATATGAAATACTCAATGTTATCATGGATACAGACGTTTCTCCTTAACATTCATCAAATATACAAGATCGAAAAGGAAATTAGACATATCACTTGAGCTCAGCTAATGAACACATGAAGACAAAGGAGGTTCACCATGTTCTTTGCACTTATATACGAATAAATCAAAAGTCACTGGACTTAAGTCTTTGATATTTGATGAGAAAGATAGAAAATTGAGACTGCAAACACAATACGAAGTAGTATTAAAGACCAATGAGTACATACTTCATTAATTCTACGAATACCACCACGTTAATCTGTCATAAGAATTAAAATGGAGATAAATGTAGTCTGCATCGGCAGAATGAAAAGTATGAGTTACTTTATTCTCATCTATAACATTTCTGAGAGAATAGAATTAATAGAATACAAAATATATGAAATTTAGAGAGGGTAGAATACGAAGTGTTACATTAATATATAAATATATATGTATCAAGTCAATTCTATGTATGCTATTTACCTCAGATCAGACATATAGGAATGTAAATCATAATTGCTCAATAGACCTGCACAGAATACATGTTATAGTTTTTAACTATGTACCTTGTGTAAGTCAAGGTTCATTGAACGATAAGGCTACTACCCTTACTATAAGTAGAACTAATAACATGGCAGTGACATGAATACTTGGTTAATTTCATTCTACTAAGAAAGTTCATTCAAATGGGGTCATACAGAAACACGGTATGTATGAGTATACTAACGATGAGAAAGTTATTTTACAAAATCTAGCATGGATATGAATACATACAATCATCAGTGTTCGAATAAATTGTTTTCACAAGACGAATAGTGTGAAACCAAGGAGTAGAATTAAGATGTGGATGAGTAAGTATGAATTGCTGTTCAAGGATGATGCAAAGTCAGAGAAAATAATGAATCCTGAATAAGATCACATGAAGACAATGGAGCTGGCACAAAATAGGGTAGAATGATTATTATCATAGTATATTATATTATGCACAATGTAACTATAGTTTATCTAATGTTCTTTGCTACACAGAATCAAATATTCCATTACTAGATTGCTACCATATTATGTTAAAGCTTTAATGAAACATCAGATCCATGTAAGGGGGAATGGGTTGTGGGTGGGATGGGAGAGTGGAGAGGATGGGGAGGGGGGAGAGAATACAAACCAAGGTAATGAATGAATACTTTGACATTAGGCTCAAATCCCATGGCTGGGCAGACGGTATGAATAAAATGCGTAAAAATGTTAGGCACTTAAGTTTCCACCATGTGACCAAAATTGCAGTGATGGAAGTAATGGCAGTTTATATGAATTAATGTTTCAAATCAATGACAGGCTTTTGCATGAATACAGCTGTGGAGAATGATACCCATAAATTTGGACAGAATTGGAATAGAATACAATTAATCATTCCATTAATCAATCAATCGATCGATTGAATAATCAATCGATTAATACCTGCAGGTTGATCTCAAGACATGAATGACTACTTTCTTAAGCTTGAAGTTTAAAGAGTTGAAGAATAGAAAGAAAAAGTAAGAAAAGAATTATGACAAGTTGAAAAGTTCATGAGGCATTTTTAAAAAGAAATATACAATTAAAAAAGAAACAAACAAAAGTACAGACTGACTGACTGAGAAGTTAAAACAAAAGAAAAAGGAAGAATAGTAATATAAAAGAAACAATTCTAAAGCAAACAAAAGAAAGAAAACACATTTAAATGGACAATTTCTATAAGCTGGAAGTATGTAAACATTGCTATTCATGAAAACAAGGAACCATCTCAAACGTAACAAGCTTTTTGGATTAATATTTAATAGTCTTCTTTAGTTTAACTAACAGGTGAAACTTTGATGGAGCTACTTCACAACTTTTGGTTTGACTGCAAAATGAATAAACAAGAATAAAATGATCTGTAGAACAGAATAAGGTAAACAATGAAGTATGGAGCATCCCCTTGAATACATATTGCGATAATTTTTTTCTTTTCAAAACTGTTGCCTCTTATATCAAGTATTATTCAACTTTAAATCATGAATAGCACACTCTTTACTTTTTAAATCCCTTCTTTCTGCACATTTGGCATAATCCTCCTACTGAACGAGCAAATAAAAACCTCAAATAGAAAGGGCTGACCGATCAGAAACTTCCAAATAAAGTCCATATTCTTACAGTAAAGAAGTTTGGTATTTGACAGTTTGTCATAGCAACACATTTCTGACCCATTCTGGTGCTACTCTGTAAAAATTTACAAAACTAACCAGAGATCATTTACAACCAAACACCACTCCATCGTGATGGGTCGTAATTTTACAACACTTTTTTGAATGAGAGAGTCGCAGCATGGTGACGAAGGAGTATTGGAAATAAAGCTAAACACTGTCTCCCTTGACTCAATATTGAAATAAAAAATAAAAAAATGAAAGTCTTTAAGGGTGTGTTGGTGATTACAGCGAGCAGATTAAAATGATTAGCATGACTGACAATAGGACAGGGACCAAACAAACATTTACCTTGAAGGGAACCCAAGGAATGATATGTGAAAGTAACACTTAAAATGACGACGTCAAACCCACACCTGGTACCAAGTTAAACATGCTCAGGATGGTTTTAGAAATCCATCTGGCGGTGCTCTTTAAGTTTCTTTCGCCATGACCTTGTGAAAAAAAATTCACTATCAACTTAAATGTCAGCTGAAGATTTCGTTCATATAGCTGTTCAACAGCTTGTATACATCAAAAATCATCATAATAATAATGATAACAATACAGAAAGAGTGGATTGACAGATATCTTCTCTCCACTTAGCTTTGAGATTCTACTTGGGGGTAATAATCCCTACCTATTTATGGTAAACCCCAGTCATATATTATGGCACAAGTTAATCTCATGTGAAATTGGCATATAAAAACATAAAAAACACTGAATGTGGATTTGACGTCATTTTCTATCCTACTAGCCGATGGTAACCCCCAAAGAGTGCTTTGACACCCATGCAGTGTTTTTTTTCTAGCACAATTAAAGGGGGGGAGATATCTACCCCCCTTTATTTGTTTTTGACATTTTGACCATGTGACTGTGATGGGTGAATATCTCACCACTCGTCCACTGAGCCTTCCTCCATTACATAGACTCTGCTTTGCAAGGCACTGGTTTCTGATATTTCTGTCAAGAAAATGATTGATGGCAGTATTTTAGATTTGGTTCCACATTGTCGCAAAAATATAAAGCTCGGGCAAGGTAGGATCGAGTATAAAAACATTCAAATGTACAGACGTTGACAACGAATAGTCAACGATAGTGTTTTTATATTGGTTTGCTTTTCTTTTGGATTTTATTTTGTTTTTCTTTTCATGGAAGACATTTGGTCCGTTTTTAAAATCTTACGATGGTCGACGTCCAAACTGTGGATGTGTGCAACCAACCATATAGCAAAACTATACAGTTCATTCCTAGGAATTGAAGAATTTATGTATGGCAGGGTTTATGCACACTGAACCATAGCTTTTATGAGAACCTCAAATCATAAGTTCTCCATAAACTGCTACAAAAATGTGCACGATGCATTATTCCCCGAATCACACTCAAAAGTATGGACTTTTCAGTAGAAAGGTAGCAATATCTTCCTGTGATCTTAACCTGTTTCTTATATTACACTGCAATGGTGGTCTATGGTTGTCTATGGGATAACCAGAATATTTACATGAAATGCAGTCGCTCATAACTTCCATCATATAGAAATCATCTTTTAGGCAACATACTTTGGTTTTCAAACAACCTTTCTAAAGCAACTTTCACCAAATAAACTCAGCTCTGGATATACTATATTCACAGGATCCTAAATCGTGTGTGACATGATAACCATGGTAACAGACATCAATGAGATGGATCTGAAGCTTTGAAGTAGTGCATGATGCTTACCTAGATTAAACCTTTAGGGTAACAGTAAAAAAAAAATGTGTATGATCAGAAATAAGCAAGGAACTGCATTGGAAATTTTGGGGATTGTACACTGCACGATTCTAGCAGCACTTTGCAGAATTACTGATCCCCAGCCATCCAATCGTTGCTAAATGTTAGATCACCGATATCCACGATGATAGATCCCACGGTGGTCGTGAAAGCTGTACAACTTAATGCAGACATGTGCATAGTAAGGAGTTGCCCTAACTTTCATTCCAAACAAACAAACCTTTCCTTTGATCAAACACTCTACTGAATCCTCAGAACACCTTAATTTTAAACTAAAACTCTTTTCGTTGCTATGAGATGACATACAAATACAGCATGAACACGGTGAGCTTCTCTAGTGCCCGGCCTCTTATCTCTCACTCTCTACGCACCCTCTACGAAAAGGATAACTCAACCACTGCCGTCCTATTTGACCCACACTCTGGTCTCTCTCACTTTTCCATTCTGTTTATTAATAGTGCAGCATTAGAAGATTAAAAAGTATATTACATGGCGCTATTGCATAATTTCTCGCTCAATGGTATCATTTCATCTAAAGAATACCATGCTAACTGTCTAGTCTTTTGAATACAGAATAACAGGGGGGAGAGAGGGGAGGGATAGTCACCCCTTGACACTACCCACAGGGTCATCCGTTAGCTCTTTGGAAACAATTGCAACATTTCTGATATCAGAAACAACAAACTAAGGCTGTCTCTGCTGTATTCTTGCATTTTGAATGTAACATAACAAACTACTCAAATTTCGGGTCATTTCCAATCTTCAGACTTCACTTGCAACCCCCCCTCCCCCTTCCTCTCCCCCCTCCCCAATAAAAAAAAAGAATAAGATAACTGGTTAGACCAGACAAGAAAACATACTTTCTTTCTTTGCACTGAGACCATCGCGATTGCAAATTTTTTATGCTTACAAGGCTTTTGTGGAGTGTCTGTAAAATGTTGCTCAGATAAAATATTCCTGCCTTGCCCTGAATTGCGATACTTGAGATTGCAAAGAGGAAGGGTCACTATTGTAGTTATCTGGCTCCTGTTGGTCGCCTTGATGGTATGTCGCTCCTCCAAAGGTACTCGTCCTATCCTGGTTCTGGTACCTACCCTCATCTTCCCGTTCGTCGTCGTATCCGCCCAGCTGTAATTTGTAATTCTCTTCCGGCTTGCTTCCGCCCCACATTCTGTCGTGGCCGTAGTATTCGTCTGCCGGTTCGTCGCCGCGGCGATAGTTCCTGCCTCTGCCGTAGTCGTACTCGTCCTGGTTGTCCTTGAGATACTCGTCTTGGTAGTCGTAGTTGGGTTGAGCCGAGTAACTGGGCGGCTCGTCCTCGGGGTGTGCCCCTCTGTTGTACGTATTCACGTCGTGGAGCGATATTTCGTCGGGGCTCTCGTGCAGACCGTCGTTCTTGTACGACCCTGTCGTCTGGATGGTCGAGATGGTGGACGTCCCGTTCACGTTTCTGGCGGCAGCAGCTCCGTTACGCTTACTGCGAGCCTGTCTGTTTCTCATCGACGCCCGGCTGTTGATGGAGGCCCTGCTGCCACGGAGATTGTCCGAGCGGGTCAGGTAAGTCCCCGTTCTTCTGTCGATGTAGCCGGCCTTGAATCGGTCTCGAAGTTTGGCGAAATTGGCAGAGAAGTTTATCAGGTAGTGGACCTTCGAGAGAATTTGAAGGAAAACAAGGTGTCAACATCTACAGACAGATGACTTGGAAACATTATGACAACTGAAGCAGTCAAAACTGAGAATACTCAAATAGTTGAAAATGTTGCACAAAAAAAAAATCATTACAAATCTTTAAATTTCTTTTATGGGATTATCCCGGTCTAAACCAAGTGTGAAAACAATGGGTGGACAAAATAGTTAACAACTAAACGTGACAATCTTGTTGCAGAAGTGAGATACGTTTGACCTGAGCATACAATATTTTTGCTCAATTACTACTTTATTCCTCCAGGAAATGGATCACAATGGGTGATCTATGATGCCATCGTGGTAGTTGATTTTAGATAGCTTCTTGCACAATGTACAATCATTGTCGTTCGATTCGTCTTGAAATTACCAGCATAGTTTAAAACTAAAAGAGGCTGCCACTTTTAAGAAGACATTTAACACATTTTGTCTAAGGCCATGGATAAGTTGCTAATCTATCAACAGCATATGATGCTTTTCCTAGTAAATATAATTGAAAGAAAAGAAGACCTACCAGTGATATAATGACAAGCAAATTAAGAGCAAATGCTGAGCAAAACCACCACAGAACAGACTGCAACAAAAAGGAGAAAAAAAAATCGTGATAAATACAACTTTTAACAGGGCTAATATTACAAGATGTATTACTATTTGTACCAGATAAAAGTGATGGCATTAGAAGCAATGACACAGTATCAGGGAGATCGTGGGTTTGATCCAGGGCTGGCAAAAAGTTAAGGTGGAAAACTCTAAATTTCTAACTTGATGCGCAGTTAGTGTTTAAATATCACAATCCTTAGGCCAGGTGGCACACCGACTAATTCCGTATGCCACAAACTTGGTTCTTCCAGACTTGAATCCCATTTTTGTTTACTAAATATCTGTTCAATGAACCCAAATTGGAGACGCTTTGAAGTTTGACCTAATTGCATTGGTCCGTAAGCCCCCGCTGCATAATGGGTGTACTGTACTCACACTTGAGCAAAACTTTGCCAAGCCATCATTGATAATTAAGACTTTGGATTCTTCTTCCATATCCCAGGGTGCTAAAGCTGTAAAATAGGAAGAAAGAAGAAAGTTAAAAAAAAGGGGCATTTTTTAGCAATTTGAATTTGCAAGATATCACTCATGAATGGAGCATTCTGTAGCCTGTGTCAATCAGCATAACAAAAAGTCATAACTTCTGTTAATGATCACCGGTGAAGGCTCCAATCAGGATATTAAATTACATTGACGGCTTACCTTCAATTTCGATGCTAAAAGAAATATGTGGAGATTGCTTTCATGCAGAGTATTAGATAAATAGACTTTTTGGAGAGCCTGATTACAGACACCCTTTGATTATCCCTTCCTGCACTGGGAGTATGCAATCATGATGATTAAAAATTTGGAATTAATGAGAAGCCATAATTAGGACGCTTTCAAATTTAAAGAAGTATACATGCACTTTTGAAACAAAAGAAATGTAACTCTCATACATTATACAGGTCAGCAGGTCAAATTCATTTGTTTAATATTTACAAAAGTTTCACCTTAACCACTGTTACAACAATCCTCCTATCATTTGAAGACATCTAATTTACCATGGTAAATTACAAAGACAAAATGAATGACAACAAAATAAAATAACCAACAACAATAAAGTAACCAAAAGCATTGAAGGCCTATCAAGGTTACTTGAAAAGTCCCAGTTTTCCTAACATATTTATCCAAATCATTCTGTGGTGACAAATTAATTTGGTAATAGGTTTGGTGTGTGCACAGTGTCTACAGGACACTGGACACATTTTGTATTAACAATGCAAAACCAGATTCTCTTTGAAAGTATGTGCAGCTTAGGATATTGCCTTAGTCGATTGTTATGTTCCTTTAAGCAGAAAATTGCTCTAGAGTCAGTGGTACTGATGGTTTAATCGTTTATAATTAACTGTTCCTGCTGTTTCATAATCAAGAGTTTAAGTAACGCAAATTGATTCGATGATTATCAATTGAACTTGAATTAAAGCAGAAGACCATCCATCCATTATCATTGGTCTATACGTAGTGATAGATATAACTGTCATGTGACAACTTCCACAAACAGCTGTGAAATAACTTCTTCCATTTTAAAGATATCACAGATTTAATGCTGCTTCACACAAACACAAGTCAGAAGGGCGGTGACCAGAGGAGCCGGTCGTAGAGGGTGCACAGTAATATAAAGGTTACCAGGACATTCTAGGCACAGTAGAATGAGGGTGCTAAGGTTGTGGGGAGACAGGTAAGCCAGGAACGAAGTAAATTTATCAATCTCGCACCTTCACTCTCGACGATACTTTGTAGATCTTTTTCAATTTTCGGGGGATTTCGTTCATATCATTAAGTGGGTGAAAGTAGTAAGACTTGTGCAGTCTGTGAAACAGTCTTATGTGGTCCTGCTGAAGAAGTCTCATGAGGTCTGCAAAGCAGTCTCATTCAGTCTTTGGCATCACTTCATACCGTCGAGTATCTAGTGCTCATTCATACCACGCATTCTGTCCTGTACACTTAGTGAAAGCAGTTCCTTTTTTTATTAAGTAGGTGAAACCAGTGCTAGGCCGCCAAAGAACTTGACTTCCATAAATTGCATATAATTGCTGCAATGAGTGATTTTCAGTCTCATTTCCTTTCCGTTTATTTAATAAAGTCTCCATCTTTTGGCTTTTAAAAGGATGTCTTTAAGGAAGAACAAGTTAACCAACTTCTTCCTGTATTACCAGGTCGTCTCAAAGGCTCAAACGGACTACCGACAATTTTTAGACGTTTTTTTTTAATTCTTCCTTTTTCTCCTATCTCTAATGAAGGTTGACCTGGCGAACCGTCTTTCCGAGTCGGTCCCATTCATCGTCAATTTGTTGTATTGGTACACACTTACCCCACTGTCTGAGATCGATCTCTCCTTTACAGTCGGTGACGGTGTCCGACCCGGTGAACGTGCAACTCTGACACTGCCCTCTATTTTGGATACTGAAGAACTCCAATGGGAGAATCATGAATAAGGCCAATCCAATCCAAATGAGCAGCAAGAAGAATATGAATAACATCAACTGAAAAGAGGGGGGGAAAGGTTCACGATTGAGATAAGAGAAATTATCCAAACATCACTTGAAAACTAACGCTGCTTCAAAACTTTAAAAATAGACAGACGGATATATATACATATATAAATGTGCATGTTCAGCTAACCAGCTTTGTTGAACTAGAAATATTACAAAGCTGGATGTTTATCTGGTGTTGTATTATCTTCGCATACATAGAAACAACACCCAAGTTTGGTGTGTTTTTAATTATCTTTCCATATTTTCTTTTCTGACCGTACTGATGCAAACTTAGCAGGAAAGAGTAATGACAAACTAGCACCTAGTTTGATAGTTCTATTTATATAGTCAATGCAATGTAGAACGATCTTTCATCTACGATGTCAAGTGACTGTGGAAAATAAACGAAAGTGACGGGGGGGGGGGGCAAATTTCACTAAATTGATATTTCAGTGATTTGAACAAATTTACTTAAAAAAACATTTTACAACTCAAATCTAAAATTGTTCTTTATCTTGTTATGGGTCAAATCTTTGCCTCTCCCACATCACAGATTTTTATCTAAGTCTGGGAGTAGAAACCCCCAAAAGCAGAGCTAAAATTTCTGGAGAAAATCTGTCAATGGCTTTCCTTTTTCTGTACTTATGTACTCTTTTGACTGACACCATTCTATCTTGAACATCACCAATTCACGATCCCACTCCTCGGGTATAAACTGTCCACATTATTTTTTCTTGACGATGATGACGATAATGTCCCCAAAGCTTGCTTGGCTTTACTACTCACCACCCAGGTCTGGCAACGACCTTTGGCCCTTGATCTAAAACGACAAACAAACTCTTTCCTGGTGGCCCCGGTTCCCAGGCAGCTGCAGCTTATCATGACCACTGCTAAGATGAGATTCAAGGAGCCCCAGATGATGAGACTGACCATCATAAAGAAACGCCTAAAGAGAAACCAAACAAAAATTAAAGAGAAAAAGGTCAACACTGGAGAGAAGAGAAAGAAAACACAACAGAATGAAAAATGCATTGAGGTTTCGATGACTTCAGTGCACAAGATTTCTGGTTGCTAGTATAACAAGAACTAGCTGTTACAATAGAAATGGCCCAAACCACCATTTTGATACAATAACACTATGGCATGATAAACACACGTCAATCTACTGTACGTGGCTATACACCAAAAACAAAAGGGGTCTTGTACTCAATGTTATGAATCCACACACCAAATATTAGAGGTATCCACGATTTCCATCGTTAGATATCATGTAAAAGTTTTTCCAGAGTTTGACCTCTGGTGCCCTCGTCGAAACAAAAAACATAAGGTTATGCATCTCTGTACATGCAATGTTACCTTCCTCAGACATGGCCTTTAATATTCAATCACATATTTATCCTATTAATGCTATTATCCTCATAGGGGTCAGTTAAATTTAAAGGGAAAATCTAAAATACTGTAACATGCAAATTGCTAGATAATTTACTGTACATGTATGCTGATATATGACCACAATTGTATTTTTGTGCTCAATTTTAATTTCATATTTCTATAATTATTTTGCTAATTTGTATTTTTTTTTACCTGTTTTGCAACTTATATACTTGGAGCCGTCGACCCCTCAGATGTATTTTTATCGTAGCTCGAACGGATATATGTGTATTCAATACAGAATAATATAAATATGCTTGAAAAATTAAAACCAAACTGTTCCCAATTGATGTTGTCGTTGCAGCGACACAGTTAGAACACGATACTCATTCTATAAGTTATCAATTTTGGTGCCATCAATTCATGCTTCATTTTACCTCTGCTTAATTGTCCAGCAATACTTTGATTTTTTAGCCATTTGCCCAAAAAGATGATGATTAAGTCAAAATGGATACATGATTTAATAGATGATGACATACTGAGGTTATACAGTTGTCTGCAAAATCACAAGAGGAAATTTTAACTGACAATTAATGTCATAACAGCTGCAACCGTGGACTAAAATTAAGTCTCCCTTGAATAGAGTCACTCTAGTACTATAAGTTCATGCAGCCCTGGTCAAAAAAGGTCATTTCCTATGATCTGTCCATTTGAAACCTCCATGGGGTCAAATCTAGAGATTGTGCAGACATATATGGTTATCAAAAGTTTAATTTCCTGGGAAGGTGGTAAAATATTTTCAGTTCCGTCCCTATGAATTTATTTACACACCCAAGATATCAGTGAGAACTTGAACTCAAATCACTCAATGGCTAGGATTAAGGTATTAAATGTCTATTTTTTTTAATATTTTCTGTTATTAGGCCTGATCATCAAAAAGAGAGAGACATATGCATCCAATAAGTAGTTACACATCAAATGGCTTACAATGACCTTCTTATGTAAAATTTGCACCCTGGTGGGGTATCACACACACCCCTCTTTGTATTTTGTTTCAGTACAGTGGATTTGAATCAATTTTTTACTGGTTAGGAATAGTTCTGTGCGATGTGTGAAGCATATTTCTATAGGCTACTGTTACTGTACCTTGACATCACACAAGTATGTATGCTCTACTTATGTGCAAATTAAATTACTGACATTCTACTGTATGCAAATATTTTTCAACTCCTCTTTTCCAAGTTCTTTGTGACCAATGTTATTAACTTTTGATAAAAAACTCTGTACAGTACATTCATCAACTTTTCTCAGGCCGTAAAACCGGGCTGTGACAGGTTCTGACATGGTTCTCAGCAACCCCCCCCCCCCTCCCTCTTGGATACTTCTCTCTCCCCTCTCCTCCTCATGGAGGACTATAAATGTGTGATTTATGTACAAATAAATATGCTCAGATTTCCCCAAGAAAAAATGTCCTATGCAAGAAATCTACACCACTTTGGGTACAAACAGACAGATTATATAAATATATATTGGAAAATAAGAATGCACAGGAATTAGAGTCTTGAGGAACCTTCACCAAAATGAAAAGCCATTCATAGATAAGCAAGAATGGAAACGATTGTTAGAGAAAGATTGAAAGACTTCAGAATGGTAGTTTAGTAGATTTAGAAGAGAAAGCAGGCAGTTATAATGACAGTGGGTCAATAGGGGTTGCAGTAATCAAACCAGAATTTATATTTGTCAACTAGGCACAGTAGATCGAAATGCATTTGCAATGATGAGACAGGTAAGACTAGTTTAGAGATGTAAAGTTAATCAGCATGCAAATAAATTTTTAATAAAATGAACAATTCTGCCTGCCCGCTCCCCATTCCCCCATCATACAAGATGATAACAAAGGGGTGGAAACAAATATCTGGTGGGAACGTTGGAGGGAGGCCTTTTAGGAGTTGAACTAGCTGGCTGACAGTTCGGATATCAATCGGTTATCTCACTGATGCCTGGTGTGGTTTCATTGATCTACAACCTGCCTCTATGTAGGTTTTAAAGTACGATGAAAATGCAACCTATTTCACAACTTTAGGTAAACCATTTAATGAGGAAAGATAAAGACTCAAGGATAATTTTTATGAATCCCAGCCAGCTCATGTACAATTTCCCTAACTTAACAAATTAAGACAGGTCTGTGTATACAGTATTAATGTAACACTAATGTTTCTTAACTCACCAGGTTGATAAGGTAAAGCTTATGTCAAGGTCTTCAGGAAAAACATCTTCAGTTAGAAAGAATGAATAGATGGCTGTGATGCAGAACCCTACTACCCCTGCAACAAAGTATCCTGTTGCTAACAGGCTTGGGACTGGACACCGTAAACAGCAAGTCTTGCATGGCCCAGGAACTGTTGAGATATATGTGGAAATTGGAACTTTATCAGCAAGAAACAAACATTATGTGCAAAGCAAATTAAAATTGAACTTAATAAGCACACAATCATTTGATGATAAGAACATCCAATAGTGAAAGATATTTAAGAAACTCAATACA